>CM040243.1:262391708-262426488 GCA_022545495.1 Chrysanthemum lavandulifolium | reverse complement strand
GACGCATTAAGCAAGCTAGCTTCCATGGCTTCGCCATCTCACTAAGGAGGTTCTCGTAGAAGTCCTTCCCGAAGATCCATCGTTCTCAAAGAAGTCGATGTGATTCATGAAGAAAGAGAGACATGGATGACTCCCATAATGGAATACTTGATAAGTGGTCTTCTCCACGAAGATCCCAAGCTTGCAAGAAAGATTCGGGTTAAGTCCCCTGAGCATCGGCTAATAGGAAACCCTATATAGGAGGTCGTTTTATCACCTTAGTTACGATCGTAGGCCCCAAGCAAGCTTGAGCATCATAAGCGAAGTCCATGAAGGATCTTGCGGTCTCCATGCGGGACCTCGCTCGGTTGTCTCGAAGATAATGAAGTTGGGCTACTATTGGCCCTCGATGCAGGGACGCAACCGAAATCATCCTCAAGTGTGAAGCTTGTCGATACACTCAAACGTTCCAAAAATGCCAAAGCAAGATATGACAAGTGTGACATCCGCATGGCCCTTCACCCGGTGGGGCATCGATATTGTAGGGCCTATGCCTATAGCTCCGGAGGAGTCAAGTTCTTGCTAGTAGCGATCGACTACTTCACCAAGTGGATGGAAGCAAAACCCCAGCCTCGGTGATAGGAAGGCAGATCAAGAAGTTTGTGTGGGAACACATTGTGTGCAGATTCGGAGTACCCACATCATCATATCCGACAACGGGAAAGCAGTTTTTGAAGGAGTCTTTTATGACTTCATCAAGGGCTCAACATAAAACAATCACGGACATCCGTCTATCACCCACAAGGTAATGGACAAGTGGAGGTTACAAACAGAGAAATCATCAAAGGGATCGAGAAAGGCTAGGTCGAACTCATCACGGATGGGTGGACGAGCTCCCTCAAGTCTTATGGGCTCACCGAACACATCCTAAGTCAAGCAACGGAGAAACCCCTTGACTAACATACGGAAATGTGGCGGTCATCCTTCGGAACTAATTGTACACGGAGCGTGTGGCAACGTATGATGCCTCCCAAAATGACGATAGGATCGGGGAAAACCTTGATCTCCTAGAAGAAAGGAGAGAAATAGCCTCCATCCGAGAAGCAATACACAAACATAAGATCGAAGGCTACTATAACAAAAGGTCGGACCTTCCACTTTCAAGCCCGGAGAATATGTATCTGCGCCAACAAAGTGCAAGCAAAGCGAGTGTCGGGAAAACTCGGGACCAACTTGGGAAGGACCTACATGGTAGGTGAGGCTCACTGCAATGGAGCGTACAAATTTGCCACTCTTCTCGGAGAACCCATTGACAGGACATGGAATGGTGCGAACCTTCGAAAGTTCTATGTTTAAAAAGTACTTTAACTTTTTCTTGTAATCGAAAGCTTCTCAAGGAAAGCACACATTATTGGTAGTTGTCTTAGTTTTCATTTCAAGAATGATGTAATCCTCCCTACCAATTCAATGATAAATAAGACATTTCCACAAATCTCTTGCTTCGTTTCTTAAACACAAAGATTTGTTTAACCAAGTCGTTAATGAGTTTCAATGTCGAATGGCTTGAGGTGTAACATATGCCTTATTATTCAAAGCCAACTTAAACATTCACATTAACTCTCCTAGTAGATTTTGGCGCTTGTAAAATTTTTTTTTAACAAAGCCATGCTATGTAAAGGATTCGAGATAGAGTGGGTCGCGACCACTGTCAATGGTCAAGTTGGCCATTATATTCTTGGTGTTGTAATTTACACAATGAGGTTGTTGAACCTTAGGTTGTAAAATTTAAGCGTCGCAAAAATGGCGTAAGAGAAGTTTACATAACAAACTTAAGCTAAATATGTAGAGGTATGTCCTCTACACTATTGCATTCAAAATACGACACGCCTTATACTGCATAAGGAGCCTAGACTCTGTCAAATTATTTTGGCACATGGCCATACATCACAAGCGATTAAATTGTTTGGGAAACACGACACACATTGTCACATAAAATAAAGCATCTTAAGGGTACATGCCACCCTTTGGAACCAAATTACGCTAATAGAGCAGCCTTCATTCTTGTTTCTTTGGAGAGGGAGTGGAGGAGGGCTGCACCGAGGCTCGGTTTAGTAGACATGGTCTTCTTGGTTGGAGTGGTAGGCATCAATTTCGAGGTTTCTTAGGCAGGAGATCTTCAAGGGTGCCATTGGATCTTTGGTTGCCTCGGCAAGGAAGGAGTACTGCGGTGGCAAATGCATTTCTGTCTCATCATATTCGACTGCGAAGTGGGACGGTAGCATTCAATTTTGGAGAGGTCCACGGGCTTACATTTTGGCGACCTCCTCCGAGCCAAACACCGTCCATGAAATAGGCCGACTTGATGACCTTCCACATCTCGAGCTCCCACTCGTCACTATGATAGAGTTCCATGGCTATGTAAGGCACCACTTTCGAAACAACTGCACGGTCTTTCTGCGGCATCTTATACCTCATTCGCGGACCTTGATCTCCTCCTCAACTTTACCTCTACCTCTCCAAGTCTAACCTTCTCACTTTCCAACCCAACACATTTAGCCTCGAGGCGGCATTACGACCCGGAGAGTAATAACCTTGGCTTCTTCCAGTTTGAGATTGCCACGCTCCACGGTCAATCGAGCTATCTTTTCTCGAAGGTCTTGGGCGACGGGTTCTTCTCAACGTTCCTCAATCTCGTCACACTTTGCTTCGGCTTGGCCACGGTTCGAGCAACCCCCAGTGCAGGCATTCAAGTGATTATCCATCACCGCCTCGCAACCCCATTATCATGCATGTCAGAACTTCTCAATGGACATGTTCTCTAGCATACTCTTCCACCGTGGAGGGTCACATGGTCAACAATCCGATGGTAGGCTAAGGCATTTGGAAGCTCCTTCATCTCGAAGACCTACGAGCAACAAAATATACAGGTTAGCATAATGTTATATTTTTACCTTCACAATGTCTCATAAGACGGATATACTTACCATGAACCTCAGCGGATTCATCGGGCAATTCAAGGCGGACTTGATAAGCTTTACGCCCTCGGTACTTTTATGCTTCACAACCCTACTCCCGAGGCGGAGATTCTTCCTTTTGTTGGATTTCACACCTTGGCATTGTCCCTTTCTACTCTTTAGCCTATCACCTATTCCTGTTGAGCCAGCAGCGGGACATTCTCATCCGCAGGATCGTCCGAGTCGACAATGTTCTCCACCGTAGGGATGTAACCGCCACGGCAGTTGTGGGGTCTTGATGAAATAGGCTCGCTTGGGATGCTTACCTCATTGTTATTCACGGATGTTGAAGGGGAGCCAACGCCATAAGACTCCTCGGCTTTCTCCGCAGCATGAAACTTAAATCTTCATCAAATTCTTGGAACATGAAGTTTTGAGCGACATCTCTGCAAAATCAAAGCAAAAGAATAAATATCGGTGTTACATTGGTCCTATTTAAATAAAAGTGGATAAAACATACTTTTTCCTTGGTATATGATCATAGGCTTCTTGGGAGACCCTCCCGACTCACGAGCAATCGACCATGTATAAGATGGCTTGTGGAATACTTGCACATCCACAGGATACTTTGCCAAACGCAGTAACAAGGATCACTCCGAACCTCGTAGGGGGGGTCATTATACCGTTTAGCATTATACCTATTTTCCTTGTTCGTGACTACGAATATGCGGGGGAACAATAGTGTCTTGCACGTAGAAAAAGCTACCCTTCCAACTCGATATGTTTGTGTAAACTTTTTCAAGCAGTTGGGTACATCAGCTCGGTCTTTTTCTAGTGTCAACCAATTGCCCGGGTACAAGTTCAAGAATCCTCTTAAAGCTGTCAAGGTTGGTTCATATCCGTAGGCTTTGCACATTACTATGAATGTAGTCAATTTGGCAAACCCAAAAGGATTAAACCTAGAGATGTGAACTTTGTAGTATTGCATAAACTCTAAAATCAATGGATGTAACGGAATCCTAAGATTTGAGTGACTAAATGCATGTGTATACAACCCTACGAAACCTGTAGGAGCATCAAAGATACCCTGAGAAGATTTGGGTAGCATCACTTTATGTTCTATGGGGATGGGATAATCGGCTAAATGATCATGAAGATCTTTTGCAGATAATGTACACTTTTGATGCTTTATAATAAACTTGGAATCCATTTTTTATATATAAAAAAGCGACAAACTTTCATCTGAAGGAAGGATTACCTTTAGTTTGGAGTGAAGGCGATGAAGTTTTATGCGTGTGGAGGTGAGGCGAGAGAGTAAAATAAACTAGGGTTGCATCTACCCCTTTTATACTCCCTTTTCTCTCAAACCTTTGTACACGTGTCCCCGGGATAAGTCTTATCCGAGTAAAAATTTTAAATTTTGAGTAAAGGCGACTTTTGGTCTCGGGTAAGTTGGGAAAATGTGATTCTGTGCGGGCGGTAGTAATAAGTGATTAGCATTAAATGCGCTAAGTTAGGTACATTATTATCCTTTAACTAACACACTTGCGGAGGATGATATTTTTTCGCAGCATGAAGTCGAAAGCAATGTCTCCTCGCTCATATACATCACTTTCGATTGGGGGCTTGATGATGTACCTCCGAGTAGCTCGAAGGACACTCCTCAGAGGCGTGTCGAAGCCCTTCTATCTGAAGGCCCAAGTTAGGATTCCAAAATATCCATAGGCGTCAAACCATTCGTTGGCACGAAGGTTACCTTAGGGAATTCGCCATTCGCGACCTAAGCCCTTGAGGGTACGGTTGTGAAGGAACAATGGATAAGGAACCTCGACTTAGTCAAACCCACGATCTCCTCTCTCTTGGCCCCGTCAAGTCCGAGCGTGGGTCACTAACCCCTAGCGGTTACCCACAATCATGGGACGCCCCATGATCTCCGACATTCATGCAAGAGTGCCTCTAACCTTATTTCTTCCACTATAAATAGGTTAGACGGATAATGGTTTATGGTATGCTCATTTCACACTCATCTCTTTACTTTCACACTTATACAACCATAACTCATACTTGAACTAGTCAAGTTTACTCACACAAGCTAGCCACTTGTGAATGGCTAACCGTGAAGAAACTTCAAACAGCTCTAAACACCAATGCAATGAAGATCGAGAATAGAATGAATTCCGGTCGTTAAGTCCCACGGAGACTCAATGGTGTGTAAACACTTGATCGATGATAGAATGATCTCTAAGGATAGTGATCAAGAAAGGTTTTGATTTATGAGGACAAATTGTCAGAGACAACTTAAGCACACCGAAATAAGCTAAAGTATGAAAAGAAGCAGACTATAAAACTACAATAATCAATTCAAAGAATCGAGATTCAAAGAATCTAAAATTCTAATTCAAAGAGAAATGAAACAAAATTTAGCACAACAAACAACTCGTGGAATCTAAACTCTCAGAATCAAAAATTAATTCAAAAACTTCAAACAGATCGTGAGGCATATCGCCAGAAGCCAAAATAATGAATCGCAGAATCAAGAATAACACTTCAACAGATTCAAAAACAATTCAACAGAATCACGGATAAGTTGACTAATGTGAACTTTGAATCAATTCTACTTCATCGATTATGTTATACTAAGCTATATTAAACCGATTGAAGCTAGGTTAATGATTCTAAGCTACTTTGATGAGATTTGTATTCAAAAATCCTAACAAATGAACTATCTAGGTGTGATCAAAGGTGATTTTGACTATGGATGAAACAAGGATCGGTTTTATGACTTGCTTGAGTTATTAGAACCAAGTGTGATATAAAACAAGAAGCCACCAAACAACCTCTAACACAGTTGAACAAGTTAAACCAAACAAACCTTTATAAGCTCGATTTAGTGATTTTCGAGCAAAACACGATTTAAACCATGAAACCGATTGCGGACCTTATATAATCATTAAATAAGACTAAGTAAACATGAAACAACAATACTAACAACATGAAACACAAGAAAGATGATTATACTAATTTAATGTCAAAATTAGATTTTAGCAACTACTAATTTAAAAGAACAAACAACCGATTTTAATCTTTAACTACACTTAACTAAAACTAATAAACATGAAGAAACAGAAATTCAAGCTATTTAACAGTTCAAACGGTGAAATGCCAAAATGAACAAAATGCTTACAAGTGGCTATCCAACTGAAATCACGAACCAAGATCACACTACCATTCCTATAGGCTTACCACTAAGCCACTAACCTGTGGCCATCCACAATCTACCCCGCTCCAAATTGTGAACACCATTTCCAAGGGATTTAATGATTTTCAACTAATTATTTGGTATTTTGGTGATTTTTCCTTTTGATTCTAAACTAAATTTTAATGTATCTAATAGCTTTTAGAAGCTATCTAGAGCTTACATGTGCTTATTAATCCATAATAACACCTAACAACATTATTTGAATCATATGAGATTTTGAACATAAAATTGCATAAACCGAAATTGATACTTGAATATCGAAATTTATTATTGAAAAGGGTTTAAAGTACACCGAGAATAATTAAAACAAGATTAAGGCTAAGTTTTACACTAGAAAGCTTAAATGATACAAACGACTAAAAAAATACACTAGATATATTGATACAATGCATCTCTTCCTTCTTTTATAGACTTTATGACTTCTTGATGACCTCGATTGTTTCCCACCATTTCTCGACCATTGGATCTTCAAAATCATCATATCCGTCCATGTGTAGATTTGGCGCCAAATTTGTCAAGAGCGTGTTTTAGTCAATTAATGATCTTTGGGTGTTAGTGAAGGTGGAGAGGGTGATATACAAGTGGTGAGACAGTGTAAAGAGTGGATAGAGCAAATCAAGGAAACTACTCGGTTTCTCGGATTTTGGCGTGACAATGAGGTAAGGATGAACAATGTCCGGTTTTTGACTATTTTGACCACGCTTTATATTAGGGAGGGGTTCACACCGATTATTTGGCGTGGGTTCTATTTGTTTTGAATGGGCTCAAAATACAAAGGGAGTCCGTTTGGTTTAATAGCTAGATAACCACAAGGGCCAAAGATGTAATTTGACCAAAGATAAAGGACTGAACATGCCACTTTTCCAAACTTATCACAAGGACCAAACTTGACAAACTTTGATAGTACAAGGATAACATTTGCATAAAATTCCATTTTAAAATATCCAAGGACTAATTTTGACATTTTTCAAAGTTTAGGGACCTTTTCGCCATTTGACCAAAGAATCATTCAAGGACTATTTTTAACAACTTAGAATATTTCGTGGACCTTGAATGACAAAACTTAACATTTTTAAATTCCGTGGACTAGATTTGACAACTTTTAAAACTTGGGGACTAAAGCGCTAATTTTGCAAACTTGATACATTTTTCATCCGATTTTGATCTTTTGCATTTAAAACACATACAACACCGATTTGTGATATTTTCATCATTTTGATGCATTTTGAGTGTTTTCGATGATTTTGCGCTTAGATTGTACAAAATGATGAGTATTTAGACACTCATCAATCCCCACACTAAGATATTGCTAGTCCCTAGCAATGGATTTTAAAAACTCTTTACCAAAAGCTATCACTCTGGAGTAGCCAAATGTTTCAGTTCAAGTAAGAACCATGGTACACCGATAACCATGTGATTTTGAGCAAATCACCACTTTCAACGATTTTGATTTGTCTTTACCGTAGCCGTTTGCTTCGGACTAGCCAACTCTTAGATAATATATACTATCTTTGGTGAGTGATTACCAATTATGGTTTTCCATCGCCTTTACCACAAGCCATAAACTTGCGGGCTAGCCAACTCTTCACTAATTAGGATATGGTGAGTTGAATACCATACAATTTTGGGCAAATTGCAAGCCATAAACGGATTTGAGAAATCTTTACCAAGAGCCGTTTGCTCCTAGATTAGCCAATCCTTTTGTTTTTAGACATGGCGGATCGATAACCATAAGTCGAGTAAGTGTGTAAACACTTACTCCAAAAAATTTTGGCCAAAATGGGGAATTGGGTGGATAATTTCATGATAAAATTCGTGAGAATTCCCCCACACTTAGAAATGAATATTGCCCTCAATATTCAAAGTACGTGGTTATGCCGAACCGAGAACGAAAAGGGAAATACTACGGCCATTATTTGAAAGATTTTTTTTTTTTTATTTTTTTTTTTTTTTTTTTAGAAGAAAACTTATATACAACAATGGGAGAAACTCCCCACACTAGGGTGGTAGAATAGAGAAAGAAGATGTAAATATGGGTGAAAACCCATATGGTGTGTGCTATTGTTTTTGATTCCCGAGTCATTAGCTTGACTCGATCCCCGCATTCATTGGTTCATGGGGAAAGTTTGTAAATCCGGGACAACCATGGAGGGAATGTCCTCTCCAAAGTAATGCTTCACTCGATGACCATTTACTTTAAAATTAGGACCATCAGGCTGAGATAACTCAATGGTGCCATAAGGATAAACCTTAGCAATAGTGAATGGACCAGACCAACGGGACTTAAGCTTTCCCGAGAAAATCTTCAATCTTGAATTGAAAAGAAGGACTCGATCACCAACGTTGAAAGCGCGGTTCTTGATTTTAGAGTCATGAATCTTCTTTGTCTTTTGTTTATAGATCAAAGAGTTCTCGTATGCTTGATCACGGAGTTCATTTAATTCATTCATTTGAACTTTTCGTGATCACCACCGTCTGAATATCGGTTGGCATGTTTTAAGGCCCAAGATGCCTTGTGCTCTAACTCAATTGGAAGATGACATGCCTTCCGTACACTAGCTTGTATGGAGTACACCCAATTGGTGTTTTGTAAGTTGTACGGAAGGCCCAGAGCGTCATCTAGTTTATCCGACCGTGATGCACGATTTTCGCCACCTTGTCCTTTCAAGAATTCTTTTTATACCACGGTTGGAGACTTCCACCGCCCACTTGTTTGGGGTGGTATGCGATGAGAGAGACGGTGGTAACACCATACTTTTGCATGACACGATCAAATTGGTCATTGCGAAATGTGTACCACGATCACCGATTATCGCTCTCTGAGTTCCAAACCGGCAAAAGAGATTTTAAAACTTCACAACAACTCGGGCATCATTGGTAGGTAAAGCTTTTGCTTCAACCCATTTTGACAAATAGTCAACAGCCACGAGTATGTATTTGTTACCGCGAGACGAAGGAAATGGCCCCATAAAGTCAATACCCCAGATGTCAAAGATCTCACAAACTTGAATGGCATTTTGTGGCATTTCATTTCTTTGAGATATATTTGCGTGACGTTGACAAGTGTCACAGGCTTTGACTAATTCGTGGGCATCCTTGTAGATCGTGGGCCAATAAAACCCGGAATCAAACACCTTTTTGGCGGTGTAGTTTGGACTATGATGGCCCCGTGGGTCCAAAGATGGCAAGTCGTGAGAATGTCAATAGCTTCCGTCCATAAACACACCGTCGGATGACTTGATCCGCACAGATTTTGAATAAGAAAGGGTCGTCCCGAAATAATGTTTAACATCCTTGAAGAATTTGTTCTTCGTTGGGTCGACATCCCTTTCACAATGAAGTTACCCGCATGGTAATTTGCGGTCGACAAACCATGGGTAGAAGAGTTTCACGAAAAGAAACCGCATTGAGTGTCTCGAGAGGAAATGTTTCATTTATTTCCTTCTTCTCGAAAACATCTTGGTGAGGGTTTTCTAATCGACAGATGATCGTGACTAGATTCTCGCTCCTTTTTATCACGTATAATGATATCAAATTCTTAGAGGAGGAGAATCCAACGAAGCAATCTCGGCTTTGCATCTTGTTTTGCAAAGAGATATTTGAGAGCCGAGTGATCCGTATACACCACGCATTTGGTCAAGATTAAGTACGTCGAAACTTCTCAAATGCATACACCATGCCTAATAGCTCTTTTTATGTGGTGGTGTAATGAGTTTGAGCTTCATCATAGTTTTACTCGCGTAGTGGATAGGTGAAAATGCTTGTTTCTGCGTTGCCCTAAGACGCACCGATAGCAAAATCACTTGCATCGCACATGAGCTCAAAGGTTAAATCCCGATGGGAGCAACGAGAATGGGTGCTTCAAGAAGCTTTTTCTTCAATGTTTCAAAAGCTTTTATGCACTCGGGTGAGAAGATAAAAGGAGCATCCTTTTCAAGAAGATGGGTCATAGGTCAGGCGATTTTAGAAAAATCTTGTATGAATCACGATAGAAACCGGCATGACCTAAAAACTCCTAATACCTTTGACGGTAGTAGGATGAGGTAATTTAGCAATAACATCTACTTTTGCTCTATCTACCTCAATCCCGTTTTGGAAATCTTATGGCCAAGGACTATGCCTTCTTTGACCATAAAGTGGCTCTTCTCCCGCTTAGACAAAGATTGGTGTCTTCACACCTTTGAGCATTTTATCTAGATGGGAGAGACATGTTTGAAACGAATCCCCAATGACCGAGAAGTCATCCATAAACACCTCCATTGTTTCCCGATCATGTCGTGGAAAATGGCCATCATACATCGTTGGAACGTGCGGGGAGCATTACATAAGCCAAAAGGCATATGTTTGTAGGCAAAAGTTCCGTATGGACAGTGAACGTGGTCTCTCTTGATCCCGTGGATCAATGGGAATCGAAGTAACCCGAGAAACCATCAAGGAAACAATAGTATTCATTCCTCGCTAATCTCTCAAGCATCTGGTCCATGAAGGGTAGAGGAAAATGGTCTTTACTGGGTGGCCTCATTCAACTTACGATAGTCAATACACACACGCCATCCCGTAACCAATCGAGTTGGAATTAACTCGTTATCTTCATTTGTGATAATGATTATGCCACCCTTTTAGGAACACAATGAATTGGGCTAACCCAAGGACTATCTCGAGATTGGGTAAATCAATCCCGCATCAAGAAGTTTGATAACCTCTTGTTTGATAACATCATGGATTTTGGATTTACTCTTCTCGATGTTGAATCTGCTGGTTTGAAGTCATCCTCCATCAAGATTTTATGAGTACAAAACTCGTGGTTGATACCCTTAATGTCGGAGAGTTTCCAAGCAATTGCTTGCTTGTGTGACTTCAAGACCTTTATGAGAGCACTTTTTCATCTTTACTCAAATCTAGAAATAATGACGGGTAATTTATTATCACCTTCTAGAAATGCATACTCGAGATGAGGCGGTAAGTCCTTAAGCTCAACCTCAAGAAAATCTTCGCTTTTCTCAACCGACTTGACTTCCTTGTTATGAAGCTCGACGGGAGGAGAGGAGGAGAAGTGTCCGATTTAACAACTTCTCAAGAAGAATATCTCCTCCGCATTAATCTCATTTGATTAATCTTATCGTGAATTGAATCACTAGAGTGAGGGGTTGATGATGAATCACCATTAAGCAACTTCTCAATGAGAAGTATGTCCCCTCAATGTCAATTGAGCGTGATCAATTTCCCAAGGAACGTAATCACTAGCCAAGTATGCTTCAATCTCATCTAAGATGAAGTCGCCTCAAACGGAGTGAGGAAGGAGTAGAATTGGCTATGATAGGTTGAGAAGATGTGGTGGGATCCCACCACGTAATTATGAGAATAACCAAGAACTTCTTGAGAGTACTCTTCGAAGCAACATCAATGATATCTATTCGGTTAACCGATTCGTAATCATAGTTTGCGGAATACCTCAAGTTTGATCAAGGTTAAAGGTGATGACTTCATTACCAACACGTAATGTGATTTCTTGCTCAAATACATCAATGAGAGCACGGTCCGTTCTCGTGAATCCTCGTCCAACAATGAGAGGAACCCGATGATCGGCATCAAAATCTACAACCACGAAGTCACCGGAAAATGGAACTTTCCTACTTTCACAAATACGCCCTCGGCAATGCCAAGAGGACGGGATATGGAATGATCTCGCAAGCTCGAGAGTCATGCATGTAGGAGTAAGTTCCGGAAGAGAGAGTTTCTTCCATATTGAATAAGGCATAAGATTGATGCTTGCACCAAGATCTCGCTAGGGCAAAGCATTCAACCATTCCCGGAAATACACAAGGTAAGAGAAATTTCCCGGGATCTCCAAGTTTTTCTCGAAGCTTTTCAAGATAATCACGAGCGTTCTCGTTCAAAGGAGTTTTGCCATTTCAAACAACTTTTCCTTATTGCTTAACATGTGTTTGAGAGTCGATGCAAACTTGGGCCAAGATGATAGCATCCGCAAAGCTTATGTCAAATGTAACTCCGGAAAATTTGGAAAAATTTGTCCATTTGATGACTGATTTCTCGCGGAGCTTTTGCTCATTCAAACGTGATGGGTAAGGAATAGAAGATTTGGATTCGATTTTCAACAGAGCTACAGGAGGTTCAAAACAACTCCTGGATTTGACTTGGGTTTCGGACAACTTGAGGTTGGACTACCGAAGGTAGGACGTGCTTGGTGCTTCGTGGGCTTGAAAATGCACCTTGTCCGTAGTATCCTTGGTAACTTGACTCATTTCTCCTAGTGGAGGAGGCATTGGAGTCGAGGTCCATTGTGTGTCTTAGGTTCACTTTCCACTACCTTTGGGGAGAAGAAGAAGAAGAGGTAGTAGGAATAGCAGGTCCATCATATGAAACACCACTACGGTCGTGATCGCTTTGCATCACCCCTCGGGTTAGCGATCGTGTTGCTCGGAAGTTTTCCGAGCCCGAGGGTTGATCATTTAAAGACTTCTTAAGATCGTATCTGACCGACCAACAACCTGTTCATTTCATCTTGGGACTTCATAAACCGCTTCAAGAACTCATCGATGATGGTCCGGAGGAACAATGGCGGGAGGAGCTGGAAAGATAATCGAGGTCGTATGTTTTGATTATAGCCAAAATTCCCTTGATTAGGATTCATATTCCCATGAAATTGATTCCCTCGATTGAAATTGTTTTGATTAAGGTTCCTTGATGTTGGAAACCTTGATTTGGTGCGGGATAGAAATTACCTTGGTTTTGATAACCTTGGTTCATTCGGGTTGGTTCTCGATTCGGTTTTGCATGTTATGATTCTCGTTAAAACCGGTGGTGCACGATTAGTGTTAGCACGATAGTGTGGTTCATTTTGAGGACGGTATTGATTACCTCCTTGTTGTGAACTACCGGTTAGAGCATTGGTTTCAAATGGACTACCATCGGTGGCGATCATTGTAGTAAGCATGAGGACCACCACAAGTAACACAACTCTCGACTTTCTTCACTTCACCATGTGTTGGTGTCTCGATGAAGGTCACTTTCTTCGGTTAGCAAGAACCAAAGCTCGAACAATATCTATGAGTTTGTCAATCTTAGCATCGGTGCTAGATGTACTCACGGAGATGAAGAAGAAGAAGGTCCAAGATGAGGCGGTATGTCTTTGCTCGGAAAGGCGGACGAGATTTGTTCTCAATGATTTGCAAGGCTTCTTTGGTAGTCTTGCTCAGAAATTACCTCCGGAGGCATTCAAAGAGTCTTGATTGGTCCTGGTTCGACCATTGTAGAAAGTATCCATTTGCATTAACTCGGTAAAACCATGATGCGGACACTTCATGAAGCAACTCTTTGTAACGATCCCATGCCTCCCGAATGATTCATCAAATCTCGAGAAAATTTCATTATCTCATTCTTAAGACTTGTGGTTCGGGATGGAGGATAGAACTCGTTAACGAACTTGGTGACTAGATCCTCCCATGTCTCAATAGAACGAGGGGTTGTTTCTCAAGCCAATTCCGGGCTCGTCCTCTAGAGAAAATGGGAAGAAGAAGTTTGATAGCTTCATGTGGGACATTCTTGTATTTGATGGTAGATGCAATCTTGTTAAACCATCGAATGTGTGCATGAGGATCATCCCGCCAAAACCATAGAATTGGCTTTGGGTTACTAGATTAAGCAACCCGTTTTGAGCTCAAGGTGTCACCACGATGGTCGGGACAACAATAGCATCTCCGTAACCCTCGATGGGTGCTTGGAGAAGCTCATTCATGGGCTTATCTTCGCCATTTCGGCGGTGAGGTAGTGGTGGTAGACGCCTCGACCACGATCGGGAAGGAGCGTAACGCCCTCACGCTCACGAGGAATGTTTCCAAGCTCGAAAGTGGACTTGTAGAACTGGAAGAACGAGTGCGCATGCACTAAGTATAAAAATCAGTTTTCAAAACAAATTAGGCAAAACGACAAGTGAACTTAACCAATAATCACAAATGAAATGGCTTATTTGAAAAAGGTACACCAAATCACAAGTGACACAAAGGCAAGTTTTAAATCTGATGTTCGGGAACTTATTATGGTCACACCCCCAGTTAGTAGGTGTACTGCCTTGATTTGCGGTGGTTGATTTTTATGTATATATTAAGTACCACTGAAAAGACGTAAGTAATGATTTGTGCAAAGGGTTCAAAATCTTTTGGACAATATTTTTGGATCGTCTCGTTTAACCAAATCGTATCTCTTTAAGAATCACCTCAAAGAAAATACAAGATAGAAAACGTTCCGATTGTTTTGTTGTTTTATATTTTTTTGGTGTTTTTAACACTTTAGGAAAAGTGCTAATGAACTTTTTTGATTTTCTTATAACTTTACAAAAAACTTTTTACAAATGGTGGTATATGTGCAAGAATGGGTCTGAAAATGGCTAAACACACGCTAAAGCCTCCCCGGCAGCGGCGCCAAAATTTGATTGGTGCTGAACTAGTCAAGTTTACTCACACAAGCCGGCCACTTGTGAATGGCCGACCGTAAGAAACTTCAAACAGTCTAAACACCAATGCAATGAAGATCAGAGAATAGAATGAATTCCCGGGTCGTTAAGTCCCACGGAGACTCAATGGTGTGTAAACACTTGATCAGATGATAGAATGATCTCTAAGGATAGTGATCAGTAAAGGTTTTGATTTATGAGGACAAATTAAGCTGTAGACAACTTAAGCACACTGAAATAAGCTAAAGTATGAAAAGAAACAGACTATAAAACTACAATAATCAATTCA
Organism: Chrysanthemum lavandulifolium; assembly: GCA_022545495.1. NCBI lineage: Eukaryota > Viridiplantae > Streptophyta > Magnoliopsida > Asterales > Asteraceae > Chrysanthemum > Chrysanthemum lavandulifolium. The sequence goes on along the minus strand of CM040243.1, from coordinate 262,411,537 downwards.
GCAGAATCAGTAGATTCAGCAGAATCTAAAATTCTAATTCAGCATAAATGAAACAAAATTTAGCACAACAAACAACTCGGCGGAATCTAAACTCTACATCAGCAGAATCAAAAATTAATTCAAGAACTTCAAACAGATACATATCAACAGGCCAAAATAATGAATCAACAGAATCAAGAATAACACTTCAACAGATTCAAAACAATTCAACAGAATCACGGATAAGTTGACTAATGTGAACTTTGAATCAATTCTACTTATCGATTATGTTATACTAAGCTATATTAAAACCGATTGAAGCTAGGTTAATGATTCTAAGCTACTTTGATGAGATTTGTATTCAAAATCCTAACAAGTGAACTATCTAGGTGTGATCAAAGGTGATTTTGACTATGGATGAAACAAGGATCGGTTTTTATGACTTGCTTGAGTTATTAGAACCAAGTGTGATATAAAACAAGAAGCCACCAAACAACCTCTAACACAGCTTGAACAAGTTAAACCAAACAAACCTTTATAAGCCTCGATTTGGTGATTTTAGAGCAAAACACGATTTAAACCATGAAACTGATTGCGGACCTTATATAATCATTAAATAAGACTAAGTAAACATGAAACAACAATACTAACAACATGAAACACAAGAAAGATGATTATACTAATTTAACTGTCAAAATTAGATTTTAGCAACTACTAATTTAAAAGAACAAACAACCGATTTTAATCTTTAACTACACTTAACTAAAACTAATAAACATGAAGAAAGCAGTAAATTCAAGCTATTTAACAGTTCAAACAAGTGAAATGCCAAAATGAACAAAATGCTTACAAGTGGCTATCCAACTGAAATCACGTAACCAAGATCACACTACCATTCCTATAGGCTTACCACTAAGCCACTAACCTGTGGCCATCCACAATCTACCCCGCCCATTTGTGAACACCATTTCCAAGGGATTTAATGATTTTTCAACTAATTATTTGGTATTTTTGGTGATTTTTCCTTTTTGATTCTAAACTAAATTTTAATGTATCTAATAGCTTTTAGAAGCTATCTAGGAGCTTACATGTGCTTATTAATCCATAATAACACCTAACAACATTATTTGAATCATATGAGATTTTTGAACATAAAATTGCATAAACTGAAATTGATACTTGAATACTGAAATTTATTATTGAAAAGGGTTTAAAGTACACTGAGAATAATTAAAACAGTACTTGAAGGCTAAGTTTTACACTAGAAAGCTTAAAATGATACAAACGACTAAAAAAAATACACTAGATATATTGATACAATGCATCTCTTCCTTCTTTTATAGACTTTTATGACTTCTTGATGACCTCTGATTGTTTCCCACCATTTCTCAGCCATTGGATCTTCAAAAATCATCATATCCGTCCATGTGTAGATTTGGCGCCAAATTTGTCAAGAGCAGGTTTTAGTCAATTAATGATCTTTGGGTGTTAGTGAAGGTGGAGAGGGTGATATACAAGTGGTGAGACAGTGTAAAGAGTGGATAGAGCAAATCAAGGAAACTACTCGGTTTCGGATTTTGCTGACAATGAGGTAAGGATGAACAAGGTCTCGGTTTTTGACTATTTTGACCACGTTTTATATTAGGGAGGGGTTCACACCGATTATTTGGCGGGGGTTCTATTTGTTTTGAATGGGCTCAAAATACAAAGGGAGTCCGTTTGGTTTAATAGCTAGATAACTACAAGGGCCAAAGATGTAATTTGACCAAAGATAAATGACTGAACATGCCACTTTTCCAAACTTATCACAAGGACCAAACTTGACAAACTTTGATAGTACAAGGATAACATTTGCATAAAATTCCATTTTAAAATATCCAAGGACTAATTTTGACATTTTCAAAGTTTAGGGACCTTTTCGCCATTTGACCAAAGAATCATTCAAGGACTATTTTTAACAACTTAGAATATTTCAGGGGACCTTGAATGACAAAACTTAACATTTTAAATTCCGTGGACTAGATTTGACAACTTTTAAAACTTGGGGACTAAAACTGCTAATTTTGCAAACTTGATACATTTTTCATCCGATTTTGATCTTTTGCATTTAAAACACATAAAACACGATTTGTGATATTTTCATCATTTTGATGCATTTTGAGTGTTTTCGATGATTTTGCGTTTAGATTGTACAAAAATGATGAGTATTTAGACACTCATCAAATATTCATTTCTAGTGTGGGGGAATTCTCACGAATTTTATCATGTAATTATACCGCCTAATTCCCCATTTTGGCCAAAAATTTTTTGGAGTAAGTGTCTTGCACTTACTCAACTTATGGTTATCATCCGCCATGTCTAATAAACAAAAGGATTGGCTAATCCAGAGCAAACGGCTCTTGGTAAAGATATCTCAAATCCGTTGTTGCTTGCAATTTGCCCAAAATTGTATGGTGTTCATTTCACCATATCTTTAATTAGTGAAGAGTTGGCTAGCCCGCAAGTTTATGGCTTGTGGTAAAGGCGTGGAAAACCATAATTGGTAATCACCACCAAAGATAGTATATATTATCTAAGAGTTGGCTAGTCCGTAGCAAACGGCTCGTAAAGACAAATCAAACTGTTGGAAGTCGGTGATTTGCTCAAAATCATTTGGTTATCGGTGTACCAAGGTTCTTACTTAAACCGAAACATTTGGCTACTCCAAGTAATGGATTTTGGTAAAGAGATGAAATCCATTAATTTTTTCTCAAAACATTGCTAGGGACTAGCAATATCTTAGTGGGGGATTGATGAGTGTCTAAATACTCATCATTTTGTACCAATTAAACTACAAAAACATCCGAAAACACTCGAAATGCATCAAAATGATAAAATATCACAAATACGTGTTTTATGTGTTTTAATTGCAAAAATATCAAAATCGGTGAAAACGATCAAGTTTGCATAATTGGCGCTTTAGTCCCCAAGTTTCAAAAGTTGTCAAAACAGTCCTGTAAATCAAAATAAAGAAAAATATCATTTCAAGTCCCTAGGATTCATGAGTTGTCAAAATTGGTCCTTGAGATTTAAATTTGCAAAATTACAACTTAGGTCCCTAAACTTTGAAAATTGTCATAAATGGTCCTTAGAAGTTTGAAAATGTCAACAATGGTCCTTGTACTATTGAAACTTGTCAAAGTGACCTTGAAACAACTTTGGGAAATAGGCGAAATGGTCCTTCAAGATTTCAAGAATTGCACAAATGGTCCTTGTAATAATAAACAAACCATGACCCCTTTGGACTATTTTGACCCCTGCCATTACACCTTTTGACCCCTTCCATACCTTTTTGACCCCTTTCACAATAATAGACCCCCTTGGTCAAACCCCGGTCAAACCATATCCCTCTCCCGCCACCTCCACCTTATCCTTTCTTCTTCCCCTCCCACTTGCCTGCAACACCTCTCCCATCACCTCACCTTATCCCCTTCAACCCTCAACCCCCATAATCATCACACCTACACTCCACCACCCCCGCTTGCAAAATCGCACCCCACCGCATAAAACCATTTCCCGCCAAAACTCATCAAACGGCCAAAATCCACCCAAGTGATCCAATGGTTCTGGAAACAAGTGGGATTTGCTCAGAGGAGAGAGAGAAGTCCTTTTGGTGTATAAAAAGAAGAGAGGGAAGCAAGAGACATGCAGTAGTTAGTTTTTAAATTCCTTGTATGTCGTTTTTTATAAAATTATCTCAATTAGTGTTTTAAACTGTAATCTTAAGCTTTATTGTATCAAAACTAAGCCACTTAGTCATTGTAATTCAGTTCAAGTCTTAATTCAAAGTTTCATTTAAGTTTCAAGTTTTATGTTCACTGTTGCAAATTTTAGTTTCAAGCTCTTGTATTCAAGCTTCTAATAGCTTATTTTTAAGTTTAAATAAGTTTATTGAAGCTACTTATAGCTTTTGGTAAGCTTACAATTAAGTTTCAAGCAACTTTGGTGTATGGTCAACAAAAGTCAAACGGAGAAGAATTATTGGTCAAGCAGTAATGGAAATGGTTTGGGGTGTTGCAGAGCTTGGATTGGGTTGGATTTGAGTAGTTTAGCATAGTTTGGGTTCTGTATAAGCTACATTATTGCTGGACAAGTTGTGAGTTCCAAATTCCTGGGCACTTTATTTTGTTTTAATCTGCATAACCTGTTGTGTTTGAACATGTGGTCATTAATAAGCTTAAACCTGTTTATTTAGCTGTAATTAGATCATAGTGTTGCAGTTTAATTGCTAGTATAAGCTAGTAAGAAATCAAGTTAGTTTAAATTGCAAAACAGTTGTGAAATCTGTGTTTGGATTTGCTGCATTATCTGAATTAGAGGAGTTGGTTTAGGTTGAAATCCGTTGCTTTAGTCCTCTTTAGTTGTAATATAATCATTTTAGTCATCAAATCTCATTTGTGCACTCTCAAAGTCAAAATCACTTTTAAACTGTCTTAATCTCATGTCTGTTGGAAATTTGTGAAATCAAAAGCTTGTTTTGTGCTTAGAATTCATAGAGATAGCTTGCATTAGGTTTATTTCATCATAATACATCAATTTCAGTTCATAAAATTGAATTAAAACTCACAAAAGTCAAAATATCAAAACTGTTTCAAAAGTCAAAAAGTGAAAAAGTCAGTTTTCACCCAACTTGGGTGAATTTTCATGGATTCAATTTTGGGCCAAATCAAGTGAAATTGTGGGTTTTTATAGTTCAGTTGGTCTAGTTTCTTAATTTTATTTTTTTTGAATTTTAGTAATTTTGTAAAAGCTCCAAATGAGCTTGTCAATTTGGTCAAAAATGCCCTGTGACAGGGCATAGTCACCAATGCAATTTTCATAGATTCTTGCAGAGCTTGTCAAAAGCTCATAAGAGCTTGTACAGGGCTCACATTTGGTTTACAAGCACCTAGCTAGGTCTAGTTTAGGTTCCAACATCTGGTTTTCATTTCCAGCTTATTGGGTAGCTTATTTTTAAGCTACAAAGTGGTAGTCAAAATCTGTTTTAGCACTTAAGCTCAAATCATCAAACCTGAGTAGCTTGTAATTTAGAGGTTTAGGCCAGTTGTAACTAGTTGCTTTTAAGTAGTTTTAACATATTATAGCTTCTGTGAAAGTTTGGTGCTCATTTGTAGCCTTTAGCTTATTTCAAGTGCTTATTACTTAAGCAGTTTCACTGCAGCTTCATATTCTCTCACACAAGCCACTGTTTTTATATTTTTCTTAGATTCAGAATATAATTTTAGACTTTTCCTAAATTTTCATATTTTTCTAGCAATTGCTTGCTATTTTTCTTCATTTAAAAGCAGCTTTTAGGCATTTTAATTAGCTTTTAATACAATTAATTCGTAAAAGTTTCAAAAAAAAGTTTTCAATTTTCCTAGGTTAATATAAATATAAAAAGCAAAAAATAATTTTTTCAGATTTTTCATAGTTTAATTTGTAATTTTTAGCAATTTAATTAGTTTTTAATAGTTTTTAATTCGTAGAAAATAGAGAAATAATCAGAAAAATACAAAATTAGTTTTGAAAAGTCTCTTTAGTTATTTTAGATTTATCTAAGTCATAATTTCATTTTTCTAGCTTAATTTCATATTTTCTTGTATTTTAGGTTATTATTAATTAAGTAAAAATAGTTTTTAATTAATAATAATTAGATAAATAGTTTTAAAAATAATTTTATTTTTCTAAAAAATTTCTCTTATCATTAGGTTTGTAAAAATGTCATTTATATATTTTTAGGATTAATATTGTTTCAGTTCACATTTTCTTTTGTACGTCACGTAGTTTTTAATTTAAGTTTTATAAAAGAAAAATCAAAAATATCATTTTAAATATAGTGATAGCGTTTATTTAATATAATTCAGCTTTTTAATTTTCTTTAATTTGCATTTAAGCCCCTGTAATTTATAAACTTTTTCTTTAGGTTTAATCAATCATATCTCTTTTCCGTTCAAATCCTCTCGATCACTATTCGTTTGACTATTCTCGCACAGCTCGTTGGGACTTAACGACCTGGGGAAACACTATACTCCTCTAGATCTTCATTGCATTTGGTTCCAGACTGTTTGAAGTTTGTTACAGTTGACCATTCACAAGTGGTCAGCTTGTGTGACAAAACTTGACTGTCTGGGAGCGAATCAGCTCCATACTTTTGAGCACATTACAAACCCTAATTCATCTACAACCAAAAGTGACGGCAAGTCTTGGTTCTCATCCTTCCATTCGATCTCAAAACAACAAGCAGGAAAGATTCAAGAGGCGTTGAAAGGCTGCTGCTGGTCGTGGTTGGCTTAAGGCTGTCGTGAGTTGTTTTTCTTGGTTTGAAAGATTGGTTTGGTCGTGGGTATACTAGGTTCGAAGATGGTGGCTGGTTGTTTTCACCTTGGTCGTGAGTTCTCGGTTCTAGGTCTTTTGTTTCCTCTCAAATCGCAGCTGTGGTAATAGTCACGAATCTCGTCTCTTCTCCTTCTTTAGTTTCTTGTTTGGTCGTTGTCGCAAGGGGTATGTTTGGCAAAATGAATTGTCTTGGTCCGATCTCGATCTTGATGTCATTCTTTGAAAAGACTATAAAAGAGATTATTTTTATAAGCTACATGAAGTAACCTTTATTTTCGAGATTATGGAACAAGATGTGTTATGATCTCCTTATGTGGATTAAAAAAAAAGAATGTCATAATCTCATGTTATGAATGAAAAAAATAATAATTAGAACCTCATGTTCTAATTTGATTCAATCAATAGAATCAATGACATACCTTCATGTTATGTTAAAGAAAAAAAAATTATTAGAACCTCAAGTTCTAATTTGATTCAATTAATAGAATCAATAACATAACCTCATGTTATGTTAGAAAAGAAAAAAAGAAGAAAAAAATTATTAGAACCTCAAGTTCTAATATGATTCTTTCATGAATCAATATCATAACCTCATGTTATGATTATACTTATTCATAATAAAACCTCAAGTTTTATTACAATGAATAAATTAAAAATACAATAACCTCAAGTTATTGTATCTCTTTTAATGAACCTCAAGTTCAGTTATTATTCTCTAAAGAGAATCTCAATATCATAACCTCACGTTATGTTTAGAAAAAAAAAAAAAAAAAAAAAAGACTATGAACCCCAAGTTCTACTACGACACACATAATCAAAATGCAATAACCTCAAGTTATTCTTTTTAATGTTGAATCATGATTATCATGAAAGAGTCAAAATAGCATAACTTTGTGTTATGATATTCAATTAAAAAAAGGATAAGAACTCAGGTTCTATCATGATTCTATCAAATACATAACCTCAAGTTATGATTAGAATGTTCTATGATGATTCTCTCAAGAGAATCAAATAACATAATCTAATTATGTTAAAGAAAGAAGCTAGAATATTATTCAATCAAGTGAATCAAATAACATAATCTCATTATGTTAGAAGAAAAAAAATGATTCATCAATAGAATCAATAACATAACCTGGTGTTATGTTTTAAAAAAAAGAAAGCATGTATATATAGAACCTCAAAAAGTTCTATTGATGTTAATTTTATTTTGTGTCTACCTTTTATTTTATTTTATGTTATTTCTATTTACAAACCTAACACAATCTTTAACTTCATGTCAATACTTCATCTATTTTCTTGATAGTGTAAATGTTTTAATATATAATATATATGTAGTTGTTGGATGACATCATATATATAATCAACATCATAGTCGGTCGGATTCACGCATGATACTTAACGATGAAAGATTTGTTAAATTATGGTAAGATCTCAAGGATATATTACCACACAAATGCAAGTAATATTCCCAAAAATCTCGCTATGATTGTATGCACCTCAAGCTACATTAAAAAAAAAACATAAGCGAGTTCGGTCTCACAAATTTCAGTGTTAGATCTGAATTAAAAGGAAAATATATAACGGTGAAAGATCCGTTAAATGTATGTCAAAATCTAAAAGAAAGATTTGACCATCATAAGCAAGAGATTCTTGCTAATGCGAGCACCTTTTTCGCAATCTTAAGTAGTACATCTGAATGATGAAAAGAAAAATTGCAATGAGATGGTTAATGCCTCGAATATACTCATATATCGAGAACGATGCTTTGATATAAAATAAATGGGCATGTTTGAACAAACACGATAAACTCGTTTTCTAAATTTTCTCCATATTGTCGTGTTAAAAAAGCGGTTGGCAACCTCAAGTTGCAACATAAAGATCATTATTCCTTCAAGTGAATGTAATAAAATGATCAAAATAAGATGTTCATTCCCTCAAATGAATGAGATAAAATGATCAATACGAGATCCGCATTCCCTCATGTGAATGTGATAACGTAACGATAAATGGTTAAAGATCATTTATCATGGTAAATGCTATGGTCGAGGTTGTATGACAATGACAAACCACTAGTAGTGGCGAAAATACAATAAGAAAGGAGCAAAAAAAATGCTATTTATGCCAAAATGCAATGTGATGTATATGAAATATAAGTGTGTCAAAGATATTACACACTACATTCATAGATTTAAAAATCTGTGATAGCGCATTTTGCTCCACGAAAGAATTATGAAATTTTCATGAGAAACGAAGTTAAGTATTAAAGATACATTATATTCTTTTATATCTTCCTCGACATGCAAAGCTTAGTAAAAGCTAATCACTGCCATAAGCTTAAGTTTATGAGAAATAATAATTATAATATTTTTGGCATGACCAGTTACACCATCCTGAGTCATTAATGATGCGAAAGCTATAGAAGAATAAAATTCTTCAATCTAATGTTATTATCTCTCAAAGAAAGGTGATTATTATTCTATCAACTAGAATGGGGATTAAATTTCTCAATTATAATGGAAAGAAAACAAATGGATATATGTAAGCATACAAATCCATGGTATGAACCATTTAGAGTTTAAAATCGATGCATCGTCTAAATGGTCATTAAATCGCAACCTTAAGTTTGCATGATTAAGAGCTCAATGCGAGCCTAACATTCCGGAGTGAGTATTTCATCATGAAAATACAATGAATTACTTCTAAATTATCAAATGAAACTGAGAGAAAAAAACTTGTGTTGTTGTATGGGGCCATATTATAATATGCACAACAACAAAATTAGCATCATGCCAATATGTTATTATAAATCCTCCCTTTTATAATTGGTTTTGGTTATAAACCAAACATATCCCATTTTTGTTTTTTGTGTGCAAATTACTCCACCTAAATGCACATATATGGGATATAGAAGATGGATAATTCCTTCAGGAGGAGAGAAGTAGCTGCAAATTCAGAATGAATTATCATATTCTGTTGATCCTCGAAAGAAATTCTTTTATGAATTAATTATTCAATGGATAATCTAATAGCCATAAATAAACATTGGCTAAAAACAAAATTTCAGCTACTCATGCTCTAATTAGGAGTTGTCTCTCAAAGACACTATTTTATTATGACATGCCTCAAGCATGGTAGACAAATCGATTCTAAATAAAATCCTCGATGAAAAATATGGAGCATGAAAACAAGATGGTTGTTCGAGGTATAAAAGATCCCATGATAGTCTCATAAAGAGACACTAGACATTAAGGTTCAAAAGAACCTCAGAAAGCTAATGAGATCTCAGTAAATTCTATCTTGTTTTTGAATTATTATGGAATCAACACAAAACGACGTCAATAATTTGTTTACATACAATATAGCGCTTGCTATTACGCATAATGAGGATCATAAATCAATTGTTATTCGAAAGTGCGCTCAATGAAACGTTTGGCCAACGTGAAAAGACGCAATCTCGGGAAAATACGAGAAGTATTGGGACATGAAGTCCATACAAATGAATGTGTAAAATCTATATAAATCGGTTTTTTGTGCTAAACCGAAATAAGAGCTGTAAAGTTATGTGTTTTAATACTTGAATTGTGAAATAAATAAATTCACAAAATAATAAGTTGATTATTGAGAGACAAATTATCTCGAGGTAGATGTAAATATCTTATTAATATGAGATAAGTATCTATTTTCCTTAAAATTGGGTTTACTAGAGCTCTCGTATTCTATGAAGGATATGTAATGTCTCAAATATGGCTTACAACTTCAACTTCTAGATACGATTAATAAAGTTCTCAATAACTTTATTTGATAAAGTTGAATGAATCCTTATATGGATCAAAATGATTTTGGACGCATATTATAAAAATTATTTTTGCACATGTCTCAAAGAAATAATTAGTCCTCAAGTACCATACATAAGTATAATTGAGGTTTAGATGCCAATTTTTGTGATTAATATGCGTCACGAGAGTGTATTTTTCTCTTTTAATATTTGTACATGCATTGTATTTTTTCCGACCAATTGATTTGATATTGGGTTGGAAGCTACACATATATTTTATCATTTTTTGCAGGACTTATTCGTAACATCATCAATTTGATGGAATTCATTGTAAATTTGTTGCCAACAAAAGTATATGAGCAACTCGTTTAGAAGATTAGCATGCGATGCTTGAAATATATACATTATTGAGGAGGAGGAGCATTATACGCACTGCACTCTTTTCCTTCATCAAGTTTTTTTTTATCCCATTTGGTTTTTCTTGATAAGGTTTTTGATGAGGCAGTTTATGAAGTATAATGAACGATGAATATCCAAGGAGGAGTATTGTAAAATATTATGCGCTTATGGGCTTATGTATATTCATCCTAATCTTGATTAACAAGTTAGGGTTTTCCTATAAATACCTCCTATTGTAACATTATGAAGACATCTCAATAATAAGAATTTTTTCTTCTCTCATTCTTGTGTTCTTGTTCATTACATTTATAATAATCCCTAATATATATGTTGTATTTTCAAAACAACATATATTTAATATATTTAAAATATTTAAAATATAAAGTCTAAAAGGTATAAGTCTAAATGCGACTCAGATTAACCAAAGTTTACTCACACTCACACTTATATTTCAAACTCGGTGTCCACAAAGGTAACATGCTTACAATTCCACATGCGATCATGCACACACTATCATTCGATATGCATTCTTGACCCAAAATACAAATGCTACGCTCCTTACATGACCTTCATTTGACATCCCACGAGACACCACCGCCACATTCGAACTAACTCGATACACATGCATGCGACACCATATTCGACTCTTTAACATATATGTGCTCAAGACCTTTACTACAACGTAATAAGACATACACTCGACACTACACGTATATGGCTATCGAGGCACCACACACCCACACACGCTCATGTCCATCTCTAAAACAGTTACTACAAGTTTTTAGACCACACAAGACATGCAACCATGCTTACTGTTTATACGTTTACTTTACAAAGAAACACAAAAAAAATCAGTACGCATGTCTCATGTACATCATGCATGCATACAATTCTCAAACCTTGCTTGACCCACCAGCATATACGAACACCCATGAAATCATATCAATGATAATGACCCTTCTTTTACCTTTTCGCAGTATTTCAGTTTGAGTATAACAGCTTCATTTATGGATTCTATGACATATATGAAGAAAACGCATAGAAGCTTATGTGAACTTGAACAACAAGATAAACACACAGTGATTTGGGGAAAAGTTTGTTAGTTTGATTAACTGAAATGAGATGAAGAATACTGAGATACTTAAAGAGAGTTACAACTAATTATTTACAAGCTACACCCTACACTTTACTATATTTACATAATGACCCTCGGACTTGTTAACCCATTCCACTTCTATACTCCCCTCAAGTTGAGAGTGAGAAGAAGTGGAACTCCCAACTTGTGTAGAAGATGGTGATGTTGATCCACGGTAAGACTTTAGTAAAGACATCACTACTTGAGCTTTAGAAGGAACATAAGATGGATGAACTGCCCACTTTAACTTGATCTCTAACATAGTGGCGTCTACTTCAATGTGTTTGGTTTCGGCATGGAAGACATGATTAGCAAGAATGTAGATGGCGACTTGATTATCACACTTCAAATCAACTGGACCTAAGTCTTTAATACCCAAGTCTTTCAATAAACCGACCAACCATGTAACTTCAATGAGTTAGAGCCATAGCTCTATACTCGCCTCTGGCGATGAACTTGAAACAACATTCATTTCTTAGATTTCCAAGAAATGGGTGAATCACCTAGCAATATACAATAACTGTTGTAGATCTTCTTGTCATTGGACAACTAGCCCAATCGTAGTCACAATAAGCGATTAGATGAACGATGAACTATTAGCCAATAAAACACCTTGCCTGGACTATTAAGAAGATATCTCAACAAATGTTTAGCTGCCTGCATATGGAGTGAGGTTGGTTGCTGCATAAATTGACTTAGCACTTGAACTGTGAAGCAAATATTAGGCCTGGTAATGGTAAGGTAGATTAACTTGCCAATGAGTCTTCTATAAGTTTCAGGATCAGGTAGAGGAGTACCCAAATCAGCTTGAAGTTTCACATGCTGATCCATTGGTAACTTGTAAGGTTTTGAATTAAGAACACCATATTCCTGCAACAACTCCATAGTATACTTCTTCTGAGATATGAAAATACCCTGCTCACTTCTTGATACTTCCAATCCCAAAAAATAACTAAGAGGTCCTAAGTCTTTCATGTGAAAATGAGAGTTCAATTGAGACTTTAGAACTTGAATTTCTTCTGCATGAGTTCCAGGGGTCATCATTTGTCTATATGTTGATGACAGGTTGATCTTTGGCAATGACCAAAGATCAGGTTGACCTGACAAAGGAATTTTTGTCATATGAAGGACATGGGGAGGCGATGTTATCCTTGGTATAAGGATTAAACATGAAAGTAAAAGAATTTCTATCTCTCGTCTTATTATATCGAGAAGGTCGAGGAAATTCAATTACTTTGATTGTACTCTAGTGAGTACACCTATGGATACTTGTGAGAAACCGATGCCTAATCATGGCAAGGTCAGTATCTCAACTTGAGTATTCTAGGGTAATTGGTGCCGATGTATGCCATGACTTGTACAAGACCGATATTGGTTTTGCGGTGGGAAAATTGAGCGGTATACTAGTAATCCTAGTGCTCATCATCGGCAAGCGTTCAAAGGGCATCAAGTATTTGAAGAGAACTATGGATTATAGTCTCTCATATACTAGTTACCCATCGTTGTTGGAAGGATACACCGATGCAAGTTGGATCAAGAACACTCAAGACAATTCGTCTACCGGTGGTCGGGTATTCCTACTTGGTGGAGGTGCAATTTCTTGGGCATCCAAGAAACAAACTTGCATCACCGTTCAACAATGGAATCGAATTTGTAGCTTTAGCATTCTTTGGTAAAGAAGTCGAATGGTTGAAAAACTTGCTCATTGAGATTCCATTGTGGCTAAACCTATAGCACCTATTTCTATCCGATGTGATAGTGCGGCTACATTGGCTAAGGCTTATAGCCAGATGTACAATGGTAAGTCTAGACACATAGGTGTCGGACTTAGCATGATTCGTGAGCTTATCATGAATGGGGTGGTATCTATAGAGTTTGTGAGATCTCAATGAACTTAGGCGATCACTTGACGAAGGGTCCGGCTAGATACTTGGTTATAAAGTCGCTAAAGGGATGAGTTTAAGTCCAACTTAGTCATCGAATGCTAGGACACCCAACTCCTCCCGAGGAAACTTAGGAGCTGAGTTCAATGTGGAAAGTCGAACATTCGATGGACTGGAGCACATGTTTTGTTTACATCCCAAGGTTGTGCTCGAACTCACGAAAGGAGGATGAAGTCTGATTTAATGGTTAATTTTCTTTGAAAAGTGCTTAGCAGAGCATGAATAAAGAGGAACCACCTATGTAAATGTTGAAGTTTTGCCGCTGTGAAGCTTTGGACTTTAGCTTTTATAACATTTATGAATTTGGATATGGACACATGGCTTGTATAGTGTCGGGAGTCGATAAGTGTTTGAAAACTTGTGTGTATTTTATCTTCGGTATTCAAATGGGTTGATGGGTTCAATTCTTAGAACACCACGATTCTCGAATATTTGAAACGTGTAATTTACTAAGATGAAAATTCAATCCTCAGGACATTTTCGTTTATGCACATGTTTTGCTTGATGTTTATTTTTCATGCAAAGGAAGTGAACTAAATTTGGGGAGGATTGTTGGAAAATTTAGTGCACTTGTGGGAATAGTTCACACCTTGTAATGGGTTAGGAGGTACGGAGTGTACACCCATAAGTTCCATGAACACCCTGACTCTTGTAGTGGTTTGTATTGGTAGTGCTTGGTGAAAGTACTGTTGTGGTTACCACTGATTATCGTGTTTCCACCGGGCGCGATTTCCATCGATCGTTTCCACCGGTGGTGTTTCCACCGGCAAGTGGTGTTTCCACCAAGTGGTGTTTCACCAAGTAGTGTTTACATTGAAGCGGTGGTGTTTCCACTGAAGCAGTGTAACCACTGATAGCACTATGAAAGTACTGATGAAAGTACTGCTTGTAACGGTCTTGACCTATTCAAGTGGCAGTTTCAACTGCTTAATGACCACGTTTAATTGGTCATGTAACCACTAACGACTATAATGAGGATATTTATGAGGCTATTAATGGGCCGATTAATACTCATAATTCCATTGAACTAGCCAAGAGTATTATCCTATAAATAGGATATCTGATTATGCATGAAAGACACACAGAAAACGTAAACACTTATTAGCGAAAGGGTTATAGAATTGTGCCTAATTCTCTAACTGCATTTGGTCTTATCCCAAGTAGATATTCGTGATACCCAGGCATTAGGGTCGAATAGTTTACTTTGGAAAGTGATCACACGATTCCAAGTGATATCCGTAACCACCTAGTGGTATTGCTACCGCATTGATTGTCTTAACCTCGCTCGGGAGATACAACCCCAACAATTATCATTACCTAAACTTTAAGGTGTTTAGGATTGCTTATTTAAGTGCCATTATTTGCTTATATATAAGCGAAACAAGTGTTTGACCAAAAAAAAAAAAAAAAAAAAAAAACTGTTTATTTGCTTAGTCAGTTTTCACTAAAATAGGCTGGTTAGTACTTGCTTAAATTTACAATAAGCAGTCCCAAACACCCTAGACCACCCTAATTGAAACACTTATGCATAAAGGAATTACAAGAGCATGATCATAGTTTATTAGTTAATCAGTCTAGTTAGTATGAAGTTTACTTTTTTCAGAAATGATTCATGAGTAAACATATATTTTCTGTAAAATGTTTGCATTGACCCTTTTTAATTGAGCAGCAAAGTTGTGTGTTTGTTATCAGTATGCACTTTATTCTTTTAAATAGGCTAGTTATTTGTAAATTATTTAAGATAAAGAATGGGAAAAGGGTGATAAATATCTATATGCAGACTCGAAGATTCTCTCTTTGGTCAATGAAAAAAGACCCTGATATCCCTCCAGCCCCGACAAACTAAAAATGTAGGACTTGATAAAAGCTACTACATTGTTATGAAATCAGTAGTCTTGTAAACAGTCTATAGTTTTGCAAAACACTTGATAAAGAAAACAATCTTAGAGAACATAAGTTTCGCAAACAAGTACAGTGGATGAGGCATCATGGCAAGACAAACTATCAGCATGTTGACACAAATTGACAAACCAAATATGTCAACAAAGAATATATCTCGGTTTGGATCCACTCAAATGTCTGAATCCAATTCCGGTTTGCATTGGTGTTTTAATGTTCTGTATAATTAAACACCGGTTGACGAACAAGTGCACTCAAATCAAAATTTGGTTCCAGTAACAAAACGACTTGCTTCATTCAGTCGTTTATGTATATCATTAAACTATTGATTAAAAAGACTATCACAGGAACTTTCAAATTTTCGTTGCAGTACCAGATCTCTCATCACTTATATCATGCATGAGATCAATTATCTTTTCTAAATTTGGTTATATAGATTATTTTATGAACAGCCACCACTAAACATTAATTAAACACCAACTTCTTTGATTATATATAATAGCACCATCAAACCCAACACGAACCCTAAAAAACAATACCCGCATTTCTCATATCTCATCACAAGTAGTGGGCCAAAATAAAACCGTGAAGTAATTTGTTTGATGAATTACAGGTAACTAAAAAGTGTTCCATACGAGGATTGGCTTACTACAAAATATAATAAGATCGTACGGTATAAAAACGCGGTCCAAAAAGCCACTACACTGTGAGCTGCATCCTTCTTCTACTGCACAGTTTTACGCTTCTTGGATCTACCATTTAATCTACCCTCCTTCTTAGGGTCACGCTTCACAGATTTAGCCTGCGTAGGTTCAGCCTTAATTCTGCAACGTAATATATACAAAACCATCAGTTAGTCAATCTCATCTAATACAAACATGCAGAATGGTAAATATAAACACGCCACTTCAGCGACAGTTTCAGTTTTCTTGTAAATGAACAGAAAACAAACAAACAAACAACTGAACACATAAACTTGGAACCAGCAAACAAGAAGAAAAGTCACGGTTCAATTATTTGCTCCTGATCCACATTCACACAACTCTACTTCAAGAAATATACATATGAAATGCTTTCAACTTACTTTGTTCCTTCCCGCTGCCTCCACTGCATAAAGCGCCATTTTCTTCACCTGCCATAAAGCAATTGCACCATTTTATTTTACAACAAAACAATCATCATCATTTTCGTGTAATCATATCTGGCTAACTCATCATAATTTGATAGTTCACAACAACTTTTTAGTAGATGATATGATTGGAACAATAAAGATACTGAGACTTGATAATTAATGTCTTGCAGAAACCCAACCTGTCAACTCGTGTTAGACTTTTAGATTGTCTCATACTGGTTTAGAATCCTTAGTTGGTAGTCAAATTTTATAATTCCATAATTAATGATATATACTACAAAAATAAATTACTAAATATGATCTTCTAGTAAATTGTTTTATTATAAACTTAGGAGGTTACAACTGACGTTTTCATTACAACTAATGGCTTTATACGTACC
The DNA here is from genome assembly GCA_022545495.1 of Chrysanthemum lavandulifolium. Classification (NCBI taxonomy): domain Eukaryota; kingdom Viridiplantae; phylum Streptophyta; class Magnoliopsida; order Asterales; family Asteraceae; genus Chrysanthemum; species Chrysanthemum lavandulifolium. Next base: position 262,394,535 of record CM040243.1, on the reverse strand, counting down.
CATCTGACCCACTATCAACCAAAAGTATCTTAACTCACGGAATTAGATAACTGGATTGTAAGTACCCACTATCATTAACTACTCATTCGGATCTAGTACATGTGCATCATCTAAGACAATCGGGTCAATGGTATCACATATCATATCTTCTTCTAAGAGCCCGATTGTACTTGATGTACACAAGATCACTTAACCTTTTCTGCTCTAATCGGCTTCTTTTTGGAATGAATATGTTCAAATACACTCCAATTATGCTCGCACCCGGACGAGCTACAAGTCAAACTAAGCACCTTGACTGCAAACTTTTTTAGTGTTGGTGTTGATGCTCCATATTGCATCCACCACTCCGCTGGTTCAAGTTTACCTCTCATTTTCTTAGCAATTAAGCTTCCAAAAATCCCATTAGCATGTCGATAAACCGGGAGCTCGGTATGAATCTGCATTTGCTCTTCCATGGTCAACGAAAACTTCTTAATGCAAGCATGTAAACCACTAATCACCTCAACACAATTCTCCACCGCCTCTGAATTCTTATAGTACAAACTCTTATTCAAGTAATACCCCGCTGCGTGGAGAGGTCGATGTAACTGACAATTCCACCTTTGATCAATAATTTTGAATACTTCATTATACTTCTGTTTTTTGTATTTAAAAGCGGCAGCAATAGTCTCTTTTGCCCTATCCATAGCCTCATAAATATATCCCATTGGAGGCCTTTTCTCCCCGTCAACCAAACGAAGCACTTCTAACAGCGGTTCACCAACGTTCACAGCAAACTTAACATTATTCCAAAAGCTAGGCAACAATATAGTGTTTGTTGTTTGCCTACCACCTACCTCCTTTGCAAACTTGCTTAGGTTCCAATTATCAGAAGTGAACAGCTTTTTAAGTGTTTCTTATTCACTTTAAAACTTTCAAGAGTTATAAAAGCTGTAGCAAATCGTGTCTTTATGGCCTAACCATGTCTTTTGCCCGTGAACTCTCTCATCATGTTAAGTAGCAATGTGCGGTTGTATATGTATGTGTTCACTGCAATAGCCCTTTCAAGAGTTTTCTTTAAATGTGTCAATTTAAAGATATCTTCCAACATCAAATCAATACAATGAGCGGCGCATGGAGTCCAATATATGTGTGGATACTTCGCTTCCACAAGTTCACCAGCCTTAACATTGATGCTTGCACTATCCGTCACAATTTGAATCACATGATTCGGGCCAACTTTCTGGATATAGCGGTCAAACAATTCAAACAGCTTCTCACCTGTGTGAGAATAGCTAGAGGCATCAACCGAATCAATGAACATACTCCCTCGAGGAGTGTTCACTAGAAAGTTGACTAACGCCTTCCTTTCCGATCTCTCCATCCATCACCATCAACGAACACCCGAGATTGACTTTTCTGCTACATTATCTTGCATGAGCTTTTGGTATGCTCCAACTCTAGCTTCAACATAGGCATCCGAACCTCATGATAAGTAGGAGGTTTTATACCAGGACCATGTCGAGCAACAACTTCAAGTGCTGGCCTAAAACTATCATACTTCACTGCATTAAACGATACACCCGCATCATACATCCATCGACAAAACTTTTGCACATGTTCCAATCTCAGCTTCTTTTGGACTTGGGCATGTTCTTTACTTCCAACTAAGTGCCCGCTTTTTTTCCCCGACGTGGTCGATGGCTTGAACATCTTTCAGTTTTTTATTAGCCATTGAAGATGTGGTTGACATGGGCCTCTTTCCCTTTGATTGAGTAATTTCTTCTTCATCTTCATCTTCTTCTAAATCAATTACATCATCATCAAAATGTGGTCAACAATTCTTTTGATTGCTTTTTCTTTTCAAACTCTTCTTTGAATAAAGCCTTCACTTGGGGGGAACTTTTGTACATTTCGCAACATCCGCTGAATCACCAAAGAAGATGATGTTTTGTCTTGTAATCCCCCGTGGAAACAAAGGAACATAAATTGCACTTCACATGATTTTTAGTCCCTCTATCAAACTTGCATAGGACCACCCTATGTCTTCTTTTCTACCCATTCTGTTCACAAACACAAAAATAATTAGACAATGCAAAGTTGGAATTAGATGATTCAAAGTTGAATTAGATGATTCAAAGTTGGAATTGGAATATTAGAAGATGGAGAAGTAATTACCTGAGAGTTTGCCAAAAAGGCCAAGGCGGCGCGTCGGAGGTGATGGCGGCGGCGGCGGCGTGCCGGAGGTGATGAAGATTGAAGATGTGATGGATGGTAGAATAGCGGCTGATATACTTAATAGAAAGAATAAACCCTAATTTGCTTTTATACTTAATATTAAGAATATAAAAAAAAAAAAAAAAAAAAAATCAATTTTGTCGCTATTCGTCGCTAAATGGTAATAGCGACACATGGTCGCTTCACACGTGGCGGCGCTATAGCGACCGCTATCGTCGCTATTGACAACTATGACCCACTCTACTGTGATATAAATGTTGTATACACTAATACACGCACCATGAACTACCAAAAGTGGAGTTCTAAACTGAAGGTCGATTAAAATATAATATCGCAATGTATATTGAACAGACTGTTTACCTCCAACTTATCTTCTTTGCCTTATGATTCGAGGAAGAACACGGAAATCTTCTGTTAGCGGATACATTCGCCAACATTTTCGTGGAGAAACAAAATCCAATGCAACTTTTATACAAGACTGCAGTAACACATATTCAACCAAAAGAGGCGAGGTCAATAATAAAATTACGAACATGGTAATGAAAATTAATTCTCAATCAACAAGATATCATCTATACTACTTTATAAAAAATTTAGGACTTGCTAAATA
>CM040243.1:262216024-262391608 GCA_022545495.1 Chrysanthemum lavandulifolium | reverse complement strand
TTAATAACCTCGGATAAATCCTAAGTTATTAACAATGAAACACCGAGCAAACTCTATTAAGTATGCGGAATTTACTTAACAAAGCTAAGAAAAATAGAACTTTAACTTTCAATGATTATATTAATAACTCTAAATCTTCTTGTTATGCACTCTAACAACTCTAACAATATCGAACTCTCTAAAACTCTAATGATACCAAACTCTCTAAAACTCTAATGATACGCTGCATATCTAATCCCAATCTAGGGTCCTTTATAGGCTCAAGGATAACCCTAGTCGGTTTACAATTTGTATCCTTGTACGACAAGTAATCTAATAAAGAATATTCTAGAATTACAAAGCTTCCATAAACGAATATAACGCTTCTTTTAGCCTTGCAAGATTTTGACTTCGACAAAGAAGATTTTGACTTCTTCTTACAAGATTTTGACTTTTCCAAGATTGTCATTCTTCAAGACTTTCATATCCCAACAATCGATCCATAAATATTGTTGGTGCGTTGGTTAGACCAAACGGCATTACTTGGAACTCAGAATGACCATAATGTGTTATGAATGCGCCTTGGGAATATCTTCTTTGCGAACTCTCATTTGATGGTATCCCAACCTTAATTCAATCTTTGAGTAGATGCTTAAACCTTGTAATCGATTGAACAAGTCATCGATCCTTGGTAATGGATACCGATTCTTCACGGTGAGTTTGTTCAGCCCCTGTGAGTCAACGATCCGCCTTTCTTCTTAACGAATAAGACCGGAGCTCCCTGTGGTGATGAGCTTGGTTGAATGAACCCTTTTTAGACAGCCTTTAATTGTTCAAAAATTCCTTCATCTCGATGGTGCTAATCGGTAGGGTGCCTTAGCCACCGTGCCGCCTCCGGCACTAAGTCTAATTGAAACATTACATGACTTAATTGGCGGTAAGCCGAGCAGATCTTCCGAAAATACTTGTGGAAATCCTTGACTACAGGCACATCTTCAAGTTGCTTTTCTCCCAACTTATTTTCTGTCACTTGCATCATAAATACTTGACAACCTTCATTTATGTACTTCACTGTTTGGATAAACCAGACGATACCGAATCGAGGCTTGTTTCGGTCGCCTTGGACATCAAGGGATCCGTCATCTAATGGAATGTGGACGATTTCCTCGTCGCAAACTATTCTGGCACGGTGTTGATAAGGAAAGGTCAGTCGTGTAAGATTATAGTGCAACCTTAAATTGTGGTGTTAGTGCCTATTATGACCCCATTAGCTATTTCAACTTCATAGGTGGTGTCTAACTTAGTTGGAGTGATGTTTAGCATAGAAAAGGTAGTAGCCAAAGCTTTTATCGCGACCGTAATCAAATAAAACTTTGGCATTTTGTCGGTTTAGTAAAACGCATCCGTGACAACGCTGTGGTCTCGTGGTTCATTCCCGTCTCCCAAAGGTATAGAATCTTGTAGGTGCGTGATTGTTGGCATCTCGGTTGGTGCATTTATTTTTTAATGCCCTTTTCTCCCCATCGGTGGCATACCACAACATCGGTTGTGCATTCGCACTAGTGGCTCGCAATCACCGCCTTGTGACCGTCCTTCAAGATTTCGCACTTAGCGCGCTGCAAGGTCCGATGTGTGCATCTTGCATCGATTGCATAGTGGTTGGTTTCAACGTAGCGGGTTCTTTCATTTGGTGCCACAACATATGCTTTGGCCGCCTCACCTCGCGGTTTTGCTGATGATGGTGGTTGTTATGGTTCTACCGATAGTTGTTGTTACACCGGTTGTTATTGTTACCATGGTTGTTGTTTTGTTGTTGTCGCGGTGGTTGTTGTTGTTGTATCTCATATTGTTGTTGTGAGGGGTGGTTCTCGGATCATCATGTTTCCGCTTGAGATCATTGCACCCATGGCTATCTTGCGCTTAGTTTCTGGTCCAATAATTTTGGGCAATAATCATTGCCTCTTCGAAAGTGTGGGTGGCTTGGATGCGTGACATCCCTTCAATACTCTGAGGTAAACCCTCAAGGTACTTTTTTCGTGTTCTATCGAGATCCGTACCATATTCGGCACCGTAGCCAATTCTTGAACCTTCGTAGGTTCTTAAGTCAACTCCTTTACAACCAAATTATGAAATTAGTCCTCCAATTTCTTAACCTCGGCACGGGACAATACTTCTTTAACATTTTTGTTCGAGTTCGGACCAAGAGATCCGTGAGCTTCTTCAAGACCCATGATCCGTGTTATGGCATTCCACCATGATTGGGCTTCGTCCAAAGAGTGTTCCCGTAGCATAGGTGACTTTGTAGTTGTTCGGGCAATAGTTTCTCATGAACACGCTGAACGTTCAAACCATCAAGTTAACTTAGTTACTCCTTCCGTATTTTGAAATAAGTCGGTTAATACCATAAAATCCTTGTAGGTACATTTCGCGATGTAATAGTAGTGCTCTCTCGGGACCTATTAATACACCGGATCGGGCCACTAGAGCCGCTTGAGTTTCGTACCGCCACACCATCCGCTATCATTTTGGGATATCTTCCGGAGTCATGGTTGGCACTGGTGTCAGGGTAGTTGGGGTAGTATCTCTCCTTGTGTGTGCAATATTTCTATTAATACAACAACAAAGAAGCACAAGTTTATATTGTTATGTTAGAACCATGCTGGAATATCTCAAGTAAAGTTGGTTCCATATTAGCATCCTTTGTTTCTATCTAAATCTCAATATCACCACATGTTCGGTGTGTATGGGGTCATTAGTACTAAATATGGGATTGCTAGGAAGAAACCGATGCATCATCTATAAAAGATTGTGTTTTATGAATTAATTTCTCATCAAACACTCATTGTTAAAGTTTTCATCTTTCACAATAGTTGGAGTTTAATGACTTTCTCTCGATTCAAGTTTTCTTATGAAATGCTCATTGTAATAATTTCACATTTATAACCCGGACATGACACATATAACATACATCATCACGACATGTCCGAAGTACAATTCATAACACACATGAATGTAAGACAACAACCATAGAAGTATAACTCAACATCAAGATATAGTAAAAGAACCACAACCATAATATAACATTAATAACTTGATCCGTTTATGTTACATAACAAAACGATACAAGGTCTTTTATTAAGTTACACATGGTAGGCTCAAAGCCACAAACTATACAATGTGTGATCTCCATCTAACTTCTAGGAGTCTACCCGTGTTTCCCATAAACTCGACATATGATCTTGCAGGGCTCGCTGCCTAGCTTGAACATCCGCTATACGCGCTTCTAGGGCATCAACCGCACCGCTGATGATCTAGCCGTGTCATGGTGGGAAAGTAGCGGGCTATCGCAGCCCCGGAGAATTCTCCGCTTCATAAACTCTTCCGCTGGGTAAACGCGCTGTGGAAAAGGCATGCAGGATGAAGTATGGGACATCGGATCTTCCGTGGTGAGGAGGGAGGAGAAATCGTGAGGTGCAAGGGATAAGCCTCGATTAAATGCATCAAGAGGTGATCCGTCCAACGGTGGCAAAGGTGGTGATATGTCAAGATAAGAAGGTGGTGATTCTCGAATGTATCTAGAGGAGAGGCAGGTGATGACGCGGCTCGGGTGCTCGTATGATCCCGCGAGGAGTATTTATTCTAACACGACCATTTGGGTGTCTCCTAATGGCCTCATGAATGGTTCAGTTCATGGGGTGGAGGACCCTAACTCGATGGCCTCGGAAGACCCAAGGTGGTGGTGGAGAGTTTTCGCTCCCGTATCCCGGAAGATGGGGAACCGGGGTTACCATTGATATTATGGGTGTTATTAGGGGTGTAGGAGGATTTCTACACCAGGTGCATGTAGCCATTGTTGGGATTCTAGATACCGGTCGCTGTTAAAGGGATGAGGATGTGCCTGCTCACCCCGCACATATGGGTCATTTGACGAGGTGTATATACCGGCATCACCGCAATGATACTTACCGAGTAGAGCTACTTCACCCTCCTCGAAGGGTTCCGCAGCTAGTCCAAACTCTTGACATCACCGAGTCAATGTGGTGGGGCATCGCGGTCATCGTGGAAGATAGGGTATCTTCAACATCCGCCTCGGATGAGGAGGAGGTGCGATGTGGGAAGACATAATACCTGTAATAACCCAGTTATTAATAAATATAAACTTATATAATCATGTAAACTTTGCTAAAACATAACCCGGCATGGTGTGTGCAACATCTTAAACAAGGTGTTGTAAATACGTGAGGCACAGAGGGCTCGCGATAATTATATAGGTTTATGCTTGAGTTCCATTTGGTCATTGACTACAATTGTAAAATTAGAAACGTTTTTAAAGTACCAATTACGCTTAAAGACAAAACGAATTGGTATAGTGTGTCTTGCTTCACACACCATTTACATATTAACTACCATGTGAAATGACCAAAATACTAAACGTGTACCTTAGTCGCTGCAACAATTTATCTTCCGAATGGGCACGGGCCAACGGGCTCGAGCCCGAACGGGCACGGGTCAACCGGCTCATGTTATACGAATCGCTTTAAAAAACACAAAAGACAAAATATATTTCTTAGTTAAGGATTAAAATATGTCACATGAAATTCTCGATATCCAGAATTTATGAGCATAATAAACTAAAATACATGATTTCCGGAAAATTTTATTTCAGTGGTACTGCTTGCCATGGGTATCCCGCTAGTTTGATATAGAGACATAACACCTTTTGTTGCGGTAATCAATATGTTATTTATGTTCTTTTCACACAATCTTTTAGTTCTTTCTCTTATCAACCTAGAGAAAATCGATAGTGCACTCTGATGCTGTTATGTAGTGAAAATGCGATGATTGCTGAATAAGAAATATGTATCATTTAGATACTTTGCCTGGATAAATTCTTGTAAAAAAAGTGATCAGCCATTATATAAACTAGTACTTCCGAGTTTACAATGCCCTCTAACACAAAAGACAAACGAGTACTTAATCATTCAAGTAAAGTTGGGCCACGAATACTTTAGAGAACCATAAAAGATAAAACTCTACGATACCATAAATGAAAAAAGTTAGATATAAATTATGAGCTCCTAGCGATGAATTTTGTTTTGCTTAAACAAGATGCGACGCTAGAAACCAACAATATTATACCAACCTCAACTTATATAAAATATGTAGAGGAATGCATATAACTAAGCATAACTTCTTCTCTTTACCCCATGTGGGATTGAAAACTTAAACTAAGTTGTGTACTTTATGTAGCAGTTTCTTGTTAAAGATAGGCATTCCATATCTCCTTCATTTAAACTAATAAAGGTAATGGAATATAGCTATTGCGAAGCTAGTACAAAGAAAAAAACTGAAACACAGCTGCCTTCCAAGAAATATACTTACAAATCGGTTAGCATTGCTCGTTATTGATGATTTATGATATTTACCGTATCCAATATATTTGTGTTTTACTCTACTAATACAAATAAAATTGGAAATAAATTCAAACCAAGAAGCAAAAGACATCATTTCACCATTTTCATTAACACCGTGTTTGCTGCTCCCTTGTTCACCAATGCAACATCACATACCAATGCTATGTTGGGGTTTTAAATGCAAATTTAAGTACACTATATAGGTCGGTAAAATTCAGTATCAGAACATCAAAATAAAGTTACACATATACCTGTTTGTCGTATTAATTACAATCTTGGTTCACAGGTTGGTTGTAGTTTTGACGTTGACCGACGTCGTCAGAAAAGTTTAATATCTATAATTTTCAACTTTCATAAATTCAACATGTTAATACAATGAAAATAGAAATTAAATAGCGTACACTACATAAAAAACATCTATGTCACTTAAAAGTTAAAACTTGAGAACTTGTATGAATTACTTATTGAGTTTGAGTAAGCACGATGGTGAATTTTCATTTACCATCATGCGACCTCAAACACGAGCACATATTACTAATATCAACCTATTTAATCCGTATACACCACAATATATAACCAAGAAAAATTTCTTACACTTTGATCTTTGTGGGACTGAACTTTATACAAGTTGTCAAAAAGGTTGCCAAAGAGACACCTCATGTTTGTTGTATTTCAATGATATTTATGCTCTTTTATAAATTGTGTTTACGTAGGTATGAAAAAACTGATACCAGGATCACTCGCGCGACAAAACTTTTATGAAGTGTGTGGTTCATTCGCAAAAAATCGTCCCATACAACAATCAGAGGGCTAGATAATAAACAATGTTCAAACTTCAAAATGAAGAGTACTGCTAGTTGGTAAAAATTTTCGTTTTTCCATTTTCAAATTTCTAGAGAAGGGATTGATTTTCTTCTCTGAAAAGAGTTGAAAATTTTGAAACCCGCTTAGATGGATTTATATTTTCATTTTTAAAAAATGAAAAGATGTTTAGATAAAGCTCTTTTCAAACATTTTTCTTTTTTAAATCAACATTCTTTCCATATTGGATCTTTGTACGCTTTTATTCATTTTATACGTTTCGTGCGGCTTTATACGCTTTCATCTGCTTTTCCGCTTTTTGTACGCTATCATTTGTTTTATCCATTTTTTACGTTTCATCCGATTTTATTACGCTTTTTAGCTTTCGTCTTTTTTATGTTACTTTGCTTTTTACGTTGTCATATTTTACGCGTTGCTTTTTTACATTTCGCCTTTTATTATGTTTTCGCCCTTTTATTATGTTTTCGTTCTTTTAAGTTTTTGTTCGTCATTTTACGCCGTTTTTTTACATTTCGCTCGCTTTTTAGGTTTTGTATGTTTTTACGTTGTCGTTGTTTTTACGCCGCCTCTTTTACGTTTACGTCCATTTTACGCTTTAGCGATTTCGGTTTTTACGCCGTCTCTTTAACGCCGTCATTTTTTACGCTTTGTTCGCTTTCACGCTTAGAGTTCGTCCGTCTTTACGTATTCGCCGCCACGTTTTTTCGCTTTCTTATGTTTGTCCATTTTTACGCTTTTCGTTTTACGCTTTAGTCCGTTTACGATTCGTCCATTTTTCGTCCGTAAAACCGACGAAAACATAAAAACCGACGAAAACGTTAAAACCGACAAAACACAAAAATAACAGTAGATAGGTAAAACTCGACAAAACGTAAAAAATGATGAAAACGTTAAGAAAACCGATTTAAAATGTAAAAAGCGACGAAACGAAATAAACGGACAAAATCGTAAAATCGACAAAACGTTAAAACGGATGAAAGCGTAAAACAAATGTATCTAAACGTAAAATAAACGGACAAAAAGGTAAAAAAGGATGAAAACGTAGCAACGGACTAAAATGTAAAAATTGGACAAAACGTAAAACGAAGAATACGTTAAAAATGAAATGAAACGAAATAACGGACTAAAATGTAAAATAACGGACGAAACGTAAAAAGCGGAAGAAAACGTTAAAAACGGACGAAAACATGCAAAAACGTACGAAAACGGGCAAAAACGTAAAAAAAGCATAAAATAAAGGACAAAAGCGTTAAAAAAAAAACGGACGACAAAGTAAGAAAACGGACGATAACGAAAGAAACATATAAAACGGATAAAAGCATAAATAAACGGATGAAAACGAATTAAAATGACGATATAAATTGAGAATGAAAAAAGTGAGAAAGTAGAATGAGCTTTTCAAATTTGAAGTTAAAATTTAGAAAATGAGAATTTCACATTTTTTGAAAATTGTTAGGAAAAAAGTGTAAATAAACGGATTTTCAATTTTTTCTTTTTCATATGAAAAATTTCCTGAAAAAATGGGAAATTTTTCACCAACTAAACGGCCCCGTAGTTTCTACTTCTTCCCCACAATGCGGACAAAGAATTGAGTTAAGGTCCATACCAATATGATGTCGGTTTATGTTTAAACTTGTTTTTCGGGTTACGCGGTTTGACTGAATGGGTATACATAAAAGTGAAATTTTAAATATCAAAAGTAATTAGTTTCGAGTTTGAGGTTGAGTAAGGACCTGTAAAATTGCGGGTTGTTATATTGGAGATATGAAGATACAAACTTTCCGAGTCGTTGAGTTAAGGGTCACTTGAAATAGACAACTCGTCTTTGTTGCTGTTGTCATTAATCAAAGGAGAGTTGCTAGAGGATTACTTGAAATATATAATTCAATAATTTCTTAAGCCCATAAATTTTTTGATCATAAGACTTGAACCAATAGACAGCAATGAATCATCTAAATTATACCACTTTGAAGAACTGTAATGAACTCCACGATCAAGAACCATATTCAACTCTTGAAATCGAATCCCTCACCCCAACATTTAAGTACAGTTGACAACAGATTTCAATAAGTTCAAGAACCATATATCATATAATTTTGAAGAGAAAGGCCCTTGAAGATCCCACTGATTCGCCTTTTTCAACATACAAGTCAACGCCCATAATGATGAGAAAAAGAAAGCGGAGATTGATCCCCCCGCCTCATTCCTTTATGAAGTTGGAATTCAAGGTGGGGATCCGCTTATGAGAACCGCTGATCTTGCGAGAAGATACAATCTCGAGAATCCACCGCCGCCATTTAACAGAAAGCCCAATTGCTCCATTATAGATAACAGAAAATTCCAGTTACGTTGTCATAAGCCTTTTCAAGTCCACTTTGAAGGCAAACAATTTTTTCTTCTGCTTTTTAGCCCAAGAGATTACTTGTTAAGAATTAGAGGGTCACAAGGATCAATCGCCCACCAAAAAGCTGACCGGTTGAACGAAATTAAGTGCCCAATCACCGCTTGAGTCTATTGCTAAAACCTTTGACACCGCTTACTTATAACTCCAACAAGGGTGATGGGACGGTAGTCATTAAGGTTACCGGGTCTTTAATCTTGGGGATAAGGGTTATAAAAGCCGAGTTACACCCGCGACTAAAACCATTACCAAGAAGAAAGCTTCAAAATATCAAAAATCTTGTTCAAAAAGTTCCAGAATTTCTTGATATACCGAACGGAAACCATCCGGGTCGGTCCCGGCCTTCGCCACACTCGAAAATAGCCTTTTAATTTCTTCTCGAGAAAACCCGCCAATAAGAAAATCTGCCAGTCCTCCGAAGTTTTCGATCGGTTGCGTACCAAGAGTCGGTCTATGAGCCCACGAATCGTTGAACTTGTTTTTGAAGAAATCAATGTTTTTGATCAAAGTTAGCTTAGAGACCCATTCTTCATTCACCATAAGACCTTGTATTGCGTTGTTAACTTTTCTCGTTATTTATAATACCATGGAAATAACGCAGTGTTTCCATCCCTTCACCACCCATTTGTTTCTAGATCTTTGTTTGTGTCCTTAATTTTTCGCTCTTCTATTTCGTCCACCCTTTTCTTACACTCGCTCCTCGGTCCATTCGCCTTTCTTCCGATAGATCCGCTTTCTTCCATGATACGATCGAGTTCCTCCATTTCTTTTTGCATAAGTCTAAATCCTCATTCTCCTTTTAATTAGATCTTCCTCCATTCTTTCGCCTTTCCAAGTTTTCAATTTCATGAGAGAGTGACATCGGGGCTCCTTCAAACCCAATTCATGGAGGGTTTGGTTATAACCTCTTCACATCATTGGGACATCCAAGAGTTGAAAGCCCTAAAGGGCTTCGCCCAAAATTACATTCCCGGTTGATAACAACAATGGACCGTGGTCGATAAATAACGAGGAGAGATCTTAGAGTCGCAACGGCCACTGGTCCAAGAACTCTCTCGCTTACTAGGCAACGATCAATTTTACTCAACGCCCCGATGGCGTATGGAATGAATCGCTACCAACTATGGATGCTCTTCGTGATCGAGCCGCGCTTTCGTCTTTGGATTGTAGCCTTTGTGGATCGGATTTGGAAACAAAGGACCACTTGTTTTGCCATTGTAACATAGCGATGGAAGTATGGAGTCGTGGGCAATTGGTAAGCTTCCCCGCCTTTTTATTCTCCAACAGATGTTTTCGACTTCCACCAAGCAAGAGGAATAGACAAGAAGCGGAAAGAGATTTTGAAAGGGATAGCTTTCACCACTTGTTGGTGTATATGGAAAGCGGAATGAGAAAAGGTTCAAGGAGGCAAACGTTGATGCTCAAGAATCGCCCAAGACATTAAATCTCTTAGTTTCGCTTTGGTATAAAAATAGATCTAGATATACAATGTTAGAATGGAAAGATTGGTATTTGTTCAATTTGTGTAAGTTTGGTGTTTTGTTTCGCCTCCCCTTCGCTTTGTATAATTTTGAAGAGTACTAGCTCATTTATACCAATGTCAACTATAAGCAAGAATAGGTTAAAGATTTACATAAACCTAGGCAGACATTCTCCTCCCGGGTTGATGTGGGATAAAAGAAACTTTTAGCCTTTTAGAAATGTAACGGTAAAATTTGTTCATTTCAAGTTATGACCAAAAATTCATACTAAACTCAAATACATTTATTTAGTGAGTACTGACAATACACTCGGAGTGGGGATATATCCTCCATATTACTCACGTAAAAAAATATCCAAAAGATATAAGATGTTAAGAAACATATATCGTCTACATTCGGTCTAGATTTAGCTTATTTATTTAAGGCAATGATAGATAGATACTCATATGATTTTACCTGTTAAAAAAATAACGTATACTTTAGGTATTGTTTAAGTTTATTTACACCAAGTGTAGAGAACAAGCTAGGGATAAGCACGGTACCGGTCCCGTATTAAACTCGTACCAAATTAGTGGTACTGATTTTTTCCTGAGCGTAAATTAGTGGTACTGGTACCGTATCGAACGGGATTCGGATACCGGTACCGGTATCGGTACCGGGAAATCGGGTTTTTCCCTTTTTTTCGAGAATTTCGATTTGGTGCCGGTCCCGCATCAATTAGTGGTCCCGATTTTTTCACCTTATTTCGTAGTCCCGCACTGCATCATATAAGGAATCGGTATGGTTTCGATACGCCTCGGTACAATTCGGTTTGTTTTCTAGATTCGGTCAAAATGCTCATCCCTATAACAAGCTACATGAAAGTTAAAAAGTTTTTGTTCATGTTTATTCTTAATGAAAGAATATACAATTAATTTCAGTTTATTTATATTAAAAGTCAACTAAAATGTAAGCAATGATAGAAGGATAGTGACAAGTATTAATGTAAACTGGCTAAAGTAAATAAAACAAGCACTGATGAACTGCTTACAAATGAATCGGTTAAAACTTTTTGACCGACTAGGTATGAACCGAACCATTATTTAATAGTTGGGTTCATTATTTTATAGACATCCATATTTGGTTCAACTTTACTATCCTGAGCGATGTAGGAAGTAAGAAGGAATAAAAAGATTCAAGTTGGACATAAAAGTTGGCATCAGGTTTGGTTGTTGGCACGTAAAGAAGATAGATCGTTGTCTTTGCCATCTACGACTTCTACATTTGGTATGGGTTAAAATAGAGCTAAAAATGGAAATGGGCCGTAAGTAGGAAAAATGTCCCTTTACGGCTATTAGTCACTATTATTAGTTTACATTATTGAGATGAGTTTTGAGATTATTTGTATATGACTGCGTCAATTAAGTCATTGTTAACTTGATACGTGCATCAATGATAGTTGCTCAGTAACTTAATTTTATTGTGAGAATATTCTGACAAATGGTTTTCGAAATGATGACCTCATAGTGGTTGCTGATGTATCTTTTGGTGACAGCATGTCAATGAGCTTAAAGCTGCCTCTTGGACCACTTACTGGACGTAACTCATTGTAATGCGTTGATGCATGCTTGAGAAGATATTTAGAAGCCCTGAATTGGAATGTAGATAAATAAGAAAAGATGTTGGAAGAAACACTCGCGAGGAGATCAACCTATAAGCCCGAAGAAATTCGTTGACTGATGTTTCATTCATGAGTCCATGTTAATGATTCTGATATAAATAGGAAAGTAGATGTGGCAATTTTGGCATGTTTGCTTAGAAATGGTCAACTTGGTTGGGTATTATCTCAAGCAGGTTAAATGGGTCAACTCAAAAGATTTAGCTAAAAGGGAAATGATCGAGTGGGTCAAAAGTCGCTCATAGTTTACCTCTGAAATTGTATTATTTAGAGATTATTTGTCACATAATAAATAGTTCTATAATACAACAAAATAATGTTTTTGGGTCAATCCAACCGAGCATAGTTTGGTTCGGCCCCTTACCCAACCTCGTCATCTTGCACTTATAGTAGGAAGTCGTATTTATCTCATATATATGTAGCTAACAATACTTCCATTAATTTCAACTTATCTAAATTTAGACTTGCGTTAATAACTTAGGTTTATTTTCATTTTTTAGCATGAAGTTGCAGTTGAAGGTGAAATTAGGAAATATTTAGAGCCAATTTTCGTGACCGAGTTGGACGAATTGTCCTGGTATTGAAACCAAGATTGCGGGTGCTTGAACAATCCCCACTTTTGTTTTGACTTCAAAAGCTAGATGCACTTCTTTTTAATTAATTTTGCTGTTTTGACCCATTTACATACAAATAGGTCGATTTAGGCCATGTTTTATTGCTAATGTATCAAGTGTGTTGAACTTAAAGGTTCAACAAAATATAAAATGGGTCGGCGGTCTTGTGTTCAAACTCTTAAAACCTCAAGAATCGCTATATTTAGTGGTAGTTAAAGATATTTTGTAACATGGACGTTTATGTAGTCATATTTAACATAACAGTTTTTTACGGGTTTGTTGAACTAATCCCAACCTGTACTAAGTCCAGCCTTTTTGACCCATTACCTAACCTGCTTGAACTACACATTTTACCAACATTGCTTTTATTTATAGTTGCAACAGAACTTATCACGATACACTTTTTGCATAAGACAAAATCAATGGTTATAACTTATCACGATACATTTTTTGCAGAAGACAAAATCAATGGATAACCAGATCAAACATCTTGTGTACCTGATGGAAAACGCGATGCTTAATCTTCCAGAAGGCCATGAAAGAGATGGCATGGTTGTTTGACTTCATCGGGTGGTCATTTAGTACAAACATACCAGTTAGAACGACTAGAGACACTATTAATCAAGGTTTTCAAGATCGGGATCCTACCCAGGATCGTTTTCGTCTTTGCAAGATTGTGATCGTAAGATCGGATTGGGATCTTAAGATCCTACTCTAATGTTATTTCTTAATAGTTTTTGTAATATCATACAAATCTACAAATTATTATACATTATAAACATAAAATACTATGAATGTTTCATAGAAATGTCGTCCTAAATTATAGTTATGAAATGTTTAAAAAGACTAACATGTTGTTTCTCGAATTGTACAAAAAAACAACTCATAAATTTGTTGTTTTTTAGTTTGTAATCCATGAAAAGTAAGATAGGATCGGTTAGATCTTAAGATTGTATGGTTAAGATCGGGATCCTACAAGATCTTAGGCTTGCAAAGATCTTATGTAGGATCTGGATCGTTTTTGCTTCGAAGTATCGTAAAATCGTAAGATCCTAATATTAGGATTGGAATCCTGACAACTATAATTAATATACTTCAAGGGAATTATCCTCAGAGGCTAGCTATGGCATTTTTTAAGCTCCACCAAGAATATTTGAAGCATTTTGGAAGGTACATTTATAATTTTAAAACCTCACATTTTTAACCCAACATCCTAATTTGAGTTCTCATATATAATCTAAATTTCTGCAGATTGTTAAATATTTTATGGACCCAAAGACATTCCGGAAGGTGAAATTTGTGTAACCATAAAACCAAAAGAATGTAGAACTCATGAGATCGTATTTTGATGTGGATAACCTCCCAACTGAATTTGGTGAAAAAGCAACCGTGAAGTATGACCATGAACATTTCTCGAGATTAATGGCTCAAGCTGACGTGAAAGCTGATAAATTATGGGGTTTCGATTAAAAGATTGCTTATGCAACCACTGTCTTTGCTGCTCCTGCAGCAGTAGCTTCAGAGCCCACTAAGCCCATTGGCCAAACTAACGAATGCATAGTAGCGTCTTAAGCTAGGAATTTTTATAGTGTGTGAGATGGCCAGATGGGTGTGATTAGCGAAGGTGGTTGGTTAAGTGAGATAGTACAACATTGTCATAAACTCATATGCGCACCTAATTACTATAAATACACAATAGGCCAAAATATGGTGTGTAATATCTAAACAAACTTTGATTCATGTCACAACCCCATGTGTGCAATAAACACAAAATATAACTACACATAGTCGAGCTCTCTTTTTCGTATAATACAAATTTAAAACAAACAAATAAAACAAAAAAAAAATTTTGTTTTTTAATAAATAAAAATACATTATTCAAAGAATTAAAAAAAATCTTACGCGTGCGCCGGCATTATAACTAGTTAAGTATATACAAACATTTCCAGACTAACCAAACGTGTTTGAACTTATAAAATATATTTGTTTTCCATCAACCACCGATATGGGACATCTAGAAATATTGTGTAAGAGCATTTTCAACAATTATACCCGATCTTTAGTTTCAAAACTTTTATAGACAAAGCCACAGGTTCACATTTCTATCCACTCGCACACCTTCAAGCGAGTTTTATATACAAGACAAGGAAAGGACTATGTTTTCGACAAACATTATCATCTAATCTTCTCCGGTAAAAGTGCATGCATTGTAAATTATGTTGTGAGTATGATTAGTGTTGACATTGCGGTTGACTTGCATTTTGGATGCGTGTCATAGGTTTCGAATTAATAGCAAACATTAAAGTACATGTATCAGTACCATTCATCGTCTGTAACTTTGAGTATTTCATAACTAATACTGTAATGAGTTGAGTTCAATGCAGAACAATTTTTATCTAAAGAACAAATCATGCAATCTCATCCATTCATTTTTTTCATCAAACAAAAAAAAAATACATTTTTCACATTTTTTTAAAACAACGTATCTTGTAAACGGTAAACTTTCAAGCTACGAAAAATACATTATCGCGACGAGAATTAAATTATCTTTCTATAGATATGCACTTCTATATATTTCGGCGAATTTTTTTTTTCAAATTTTTCGCCCGATAAAATCACATGTGATTTGTAAAATCACATGTGATTTCACAAGCTACATATGTTTTTTAAAGTAATATATAAATCACACATGATTTTCCGAATCACATGTGATTCATCTCGGTAAAAAATTTGAAAAAAAAAATTCGTCGAAAGTATATTGAAGTGTATATCTATATAAATATAATTTAATTCTCGTCGTGACAGTATAACTAGTTTCGCGTAACAATTAACGGTTTGCGAGATATTTTAATTTTAAGAAAATAGATGAAAGTGGGTTTTTTTATTTGATAAGAAAAATGAATGGCTGATATCGCATGATTTGTTCTTTAGAAAAAAACTGTTCTGCATTGAACTTTTCTCATACTGTAATAGATACGTTTGGAGGAAATATATCCTTTGGTTTTGTAGTTAAACACCTTATGTACTCGTTTTGATTATTAGTTGACCCACATTAGTGATCTTTATTGGACTTAGCTCATGTTATTAGTTATTTTATATTGCATGCCGTGTATTCTATACTGTGTAATTCGAGGGTTACACTTAGGTGTCGTTTGTTTTTTCAGAGCTTTTACCTCTTCATCTGCAAGAAGAAGACCGTTTGTTTTTTGTGCTATTGAAGTACTTCTTTCCATTTTCTTCTTTTTTTCTTTTTCACTAGTATTTTTTGTGCTATTGAAGTAACTTTTTTTTCCTTTTTCTTTTTGACTAGTTTTTTTACCTTTTCGTCAGTTGTTTCCTTCATTTTCTATGTTTTCGTCTGCTTTTTAACGTTTTGTCCGCTTTTTTACATTTTAGTCCATTTTCTTACGTTTTTGTCCGGTTTTACGTTGTCTCGCTTTTTACGTTTACATCTTTTTACGTTTCGTTTGTTTTTTATGTTTTCCTATGTTTTACGTTTTCGTCGGTTTTTACGTATTCGGTTTGTTTTTACATTTCCATTACGTTTCGTCCGTTTTAATCTTCTTTTACGTTTTCGTCTGCTTTTTAAGTTTTCCACCGCTTTTACGCTTCGTCTTTTTACGTTTCGCCTTTTTACATTTTCGACCGTTTTTACGTTTTCGTCTGTTTTATTTACGTTTTCGTCTGCTTTCTTTTGTTTTCTTCGCTTTCTTACATTATCTTACGTTTTGTTAGGTAAGATAAAATAACGTACAAAAACTTTTAAAATCATATGAAAATGGAGGAAAAGTAAAATAAACACATGAAAATATAAAAACGGACTAAAACGTAAAACACGACAAAGCGTAAAAACGATGAGAACGTAAAACGGACGAAACGTAAAAGCGGTGAAAACGGACGGCGTAAAAAGGAAAAAAAGTAAAAAATTTGGCGGCGTAAAGAAATGGACGAAACGTAAGAAAACCGACGAAAACGTAAAAATGACCGAAACGTAATGGGACGAAAATGGACGAAAAAACCGACGAAAACATAAAAACGGACGAAAACGTAAAAGCAAAGCGTATGAAAACGGACGAAAAAGTGAAAAAAAAAGACGAAAACGTAAAATATGATCAAAAGCGAAAAATAGATGAAAAAAAAAAAAAAAAGGTGAAAACGGACGAAAACGGTAAAAAACGTAAGAAAACGGACGAAACGTAAAAAAAAGACGAAAACGTAAAAAAAGGATGAATACGTAAAAAACAGAAGAAAACATAAAAAAAACAGACGAAACATTAAAAAACGGACGAAAACATAAAAAACGAACATAAACGTAATAAAGCGGACTAAAACTTAAGAAAACATGCGAAATTGTAAGAAAACGGACGAAAACGTAAAAATACGGACGAAAACGTAAAAAAAAGGCGAAAACGTAAAAAAAGAGGCAGAAACATAAAAAAATGAGTGATAACGTAAAAACGGACGAAAACGTAAAAAAACAGACGAAAACATTAGAAAACGGACAAAAACATAAAAAAACGGACGGAAACGTAAAAAAAATGCGAAAATGTAAAAAAAGAGGCGAAAACATAAAAAAAACGGGCGAAAACATAAAAAAATGGACGAAAACGTAAAAAAATGAACGAAAACGTAAAAAGACGGACGAAACGTAAAAGCGATGTAAGATATTGAGAAAGATGTAGGGGTTGTGAAAGAAGAGGTAAGAAGTAAAAGATAATGTCTGAAATTTAGAAAATGAAAGAAGTGAAAAGAAGCACTTATGTCTGCAAAAAAAACAAACATAAACCTCTGCCCTCCTGCAGACAAAAGAAGTGAAAAGAGGAAAAAAGTGCTTATTGGGAAAAAACAAACGACACCTTATATTGCCTTCACCTGTGTATTACTATTATTACAACGATTGCCCATATTCCTATGCACTCCAAACTTGTGATTACGATGTGAGTTGTTAAAAAAAAAATTAATATGTTATGTAAGGTTCTTTCATTTTAATTTTTATTATGTCCAATTTTTGTCCAATTTTAATTTTGGTTGTGCATTCTAAGGATACTGCTGATGAAAATGATAATGATGTTAATTTGGTTAGTTATTAGTATAAGATATTGTGGCTTTATGTTGTTTTTATGTGTGACATTAATGTAAGTTTATATATATTGAATGACTAATAATGTTTGGTAAATCAAGATTATAAGATTATATAGGATACATAACAGCCTAATATACAATGGGCCAAATACTAATCCTAATAGTAATAGACTAACAATTAATAGTTGTACAACTTTAATTTTTTTTATAGGTTTGTCACACAAGTGTTGATCGTGTCTCTTATGATATTGTGGATGCTACATTTTATTTTCATGAAGATGAATATGTTTCCGATAATTTTTCGCCTCTTGAAAATGTTGAAATGATTTTCAACATATCTTCAATTGTTCATGAAAGTACACTTGATATCGGTGAAAAGTCTAAATCTGTTATTTGGATGGTTTAAAATGATACTCCCTCCGTCCTATATTAAATGTCCACTTTCAATTTTGAAAGTCTTTTTTTCATTAACTTCGACTTTCAATTTTGAAGATGAATATAAGCCTACGTCAACAGCTTCATCAAACTTTAGTTTTTCGTTTTAGTTAGGTGTGTGTTAATCATCATCAACATGTCTATAATGATGTTTATGATTCATTGTTTTATAGTTGTATGATTGCCATCAGCATCATATCAAAGATACGTCTCAATGTCGGGACAAATCCCCACCATCCATCTAGTTTGATCTAATGCTGGTGATAAACCTAAGATTTAATATAGAAACCTAAGTTCATGTTTTTTTTTCACCTTTTTCTTTGTCTTTTTGTCTTTCTTATTTATTAACATTTTTTTTCCTTTTTTTTTGAATTCACGCTTTTAATTAAAATCCATGTTTTTTTTTTTTTTTTTTCGCTTTCATACATTTTCATCCGTATTCATACGCTTTGTTTTTTTTATACGTTTTCGTCCGTGTTCATATGTTTCGTCTCACGTTTTCGTCGATTTGCACGCCATCCGCTTTCTTCGCTTACATCCGCTTTCGACGCCCGCTCGCTTTCGACGCTTTCATACGCTTATATACGTTTTAAATCTGCTTTTAGACGTTTTGTCGGTTTCATACGTTTCGTCCAATTTTAGACATTTTCGTCTTTTCGAGACGTTTTCGTCTGCTTTCTTACGCCGCGCCGCTACGTCCGTTTTTGTCGGTTTTATTACGTTTTCATTTATTTTCGTTTGTTTTCATACGTTTTTGTCCATTTTCTTACGTTTTCGTCCGTTTTCTTTCGTTTTCGTCCATTTTTCATACGTTTTCAGACGTGTTTTTACGCTTTCATACGTTTTCGTCTGTTTTCTTACGTTTTCGGCCATTTTCATCTGTTTTTGTCTTTTTTAGATTCCGTTACCTGTGTCATCTTTAGATTCCGTTGTCAGTGGAATATCTTCCACTCCACCGCTAATCTCCTGATTCAAGTCTAACGACTCACAATCACCGATATCCGCTCCTTTAAAAAACTCACTCTTCAACAACGCCTCATGAAAACTATCACTTCTCTTCCTATTAGCTTCCATTTTCTCATTAGCAATCTCAACAAGATACGCCAAATACTCCTTCGAAATCATCACCTTATCACTACTCCCCAATGGCACTTCCAACCTAATCGAACACCTAATCGCCACAATCACCCTCTTACTACTCACATTAGTCACCCCAGATTCCCTAAACCCACACAAAACAGCTAAAGCCACCAACTTTACAGCACTAAAAACATCCTTACACTCAACAGCAATTATCAAAGGCTCAAACCTGAAAACAAGACTAAAAACAAGTTACTTATGTTTATACGAACTAAATATACAAACTTTACAGCAGAAGTGTAGAATAGGGGTGAGACTAAGGATTAAGGAGGTCCGGGGATGTCACTGCCTCACTGGACACTGATTGATTTTTGCTTCGCAATGCTAATCTTCGTTGAAAATCTCAATTTTTCCTAAATGCACCTGGTACAAAAATAAAAATTTGTTTCTAGTAGTTAGGGGGTGTTTGTCTAAGCTTATCTGATGGGATTGTGAGCTTATTAAAAATTATGTAAGCTTATTTTTATCCACTTGAGCTTATAGTTTATGAGCTCAATAAGCCCAAAATATTGAGGTTATGAGCTTATCATATTTTCAATAAGCTTAAACAAACACCCCACTAGCTTGATTAATCCATTAATAGTTGAATAATAATCTCAATTTGGTTTAAACTGAATAGTTTTAGTAGTTTTTCATTCACTTTTTACGGTTAAAAAAAATTATGCACCCAATCACTATTAGTCATGGTTCCACCACTACAGCGGAAACAACATATCTACAATAAGCTTATATAAAGGGGCTAATGGGCTTATGTAATATCGGCTTAGGTTCATACGTTTAAACTTATTTAAAGCTTATAGAAGCTGAAATTAGAAACTTTTGAGCTTATATATGTTTTGCGCTTATTTTATTAGCTGAAATTACATAACTTTAAACTTACGTATGCCGAAAAGTTTCTAAATAAGCTGGAAAAATGACCTTACGAAACATAAGCTCATCATATAAGCTTAAACAAACAACGGGTAACTAAACAGCAATAATCAAAGCCTCAAACCTGAAAACAAGATTAGAAACAACATTATCATTATCTTCAAACGGAGTTAACTCATTTGAAAACATGGGTCTTTCTGACTGAGTTGACTCAGAGGGAAATATGGGTTTTTCTTGGTTTTCCGGCCGAGTTGACTCAGTTTGTAAGATGGGTTTTTCTCCATAATCAGACCGAGTTAACTCATTTGAAAACACGGGTTTTTCTTGATTTTCCAACCGAGTTAACTCAGTAGTGCCAAAGACAAGCTTCTGAACAGTCCCAGCATCAGCCAACTCATGACTGATAAAAACCCAAGTGCCACCTTTAGCCTTCTTCTTAACTGTACTAGTTCCAACAGGTGTTGACAAGATGGAGATTCTACCGGAGCAAGAACTGGTGGTGAAGAAACAAGGGTGGGAGTTGATGGTGTTGAGAAGAGGGATTAATGGTTGGTCTATGTTTCCTTTTGGTGATTTGTCTGGTAATGGTGATGATATGGTGGTTAAAGTTTGCTTCTTTCTGGTACTGAAGTCCATTGGAGAATATGGGGTTTCCGGTGGAAGGGTTTTAGATTTAGATTTTAGGGTGGGTGTGAATTGGGCTTATATGATACTGTGGGCTAATAAGTTTAGATGGGTTCTTATTAATATAACGAGTATTGCGACCATCCGCCGCGTTGCGGCAGAGCTTTTTTTTTTTGACATTTTTATCTGGTAATTTATGTAACCAAAAAAAACGTTAAAAGTATGTAAACTTCAACTTACATGTCACACACACCCACCCCTTGAACCAACTGTTGTATCTGGAATGTAGCTCATTCCATATGCTTACCTCATCTTCCTGTTTAGATCGTATCAGAAACCTCAAAGCTCCATATATGATCAGAACTTATATATCACAAATAACCTTGTATACAACAGTGAACCAATTTTCATTATTCATAAATGGGTTTTAACACAATAATCACAAATAACCTCATAACACAACAGAAAATAGATGATCTAATAACTCGTGTTTCGATCAATGTGATCATCCAAGAACACCAACAAAACCATTTAAAGTTGAGACATGTTTGAAATTTTCTTGCACCCAAAATTTTGAAACAATTATCATAACTGACACACCTTCATTTTATTTTCCTCAGGTTTACCTGAACCGTTGTCTTTCCTATAACTTTCACCGCAACTGCTAAATGAAAGAAGAAGAAAAAGTCACTCTTATATGAGTTATAAACTTCAATTATGTATTAAGACGGTCTTTGGAATTGCTTATTTTTTTTTACTAAAGTTAATTTATCACATTGATTAGGTTCAATTAGTAGTTGCAAAGCTGAGACCATTAGCTCAAAAAAAAATTAGAAGAGTCTATTGTACCTGTTCAGGTGCACCTTTGGTCACTCTCTGCCAATTTCCAGTTTGGTTGATGTATTTTATTGTTATTCGTTTAACCACTGCGTTGAAGGTCAGAAAATGCACCTCACTGATCGTGCCTGCATAAATAAAATAAATGCTCCTGTAAGTGTAGCTCATGGAAAAAGCCCTCCGCGTAGGCACTCAACAACATAAATATTTTTGGCCAGTATTTTAAATCTATATATTGTTGGTAGTATTATTACGTCGTTAGGATGTTCAAGCATTCTGATGATATAAGCATCGATTACATTAACTTTTCCAGCATAAGAACATCCTTCAACAATGAAATCTGCAAAACTGTTATCAACGTGGGTGCAATGGAGACAAAGGAATTGGACGTTATTAAGCGGAAGCTGGCGTAAGCGCCCATATTGAACTTCGTACGTAGAAGGATGTTGCCAAGGAACAACCCTACTGCAAACTGACATAAAAAGAAATAACTAAAATTATACCTCTTCTGGTGGTTAATTTATGGTTACTAAACAATTTATCATATTTGGGGGTTTAGTTGATGGTTGCCTACTGGTTGGCAATGCAACTTCGTCTGCATGCCTTTTGCCTAGTTATAGATATGAGCAAACAGACGTATAAGATTTTAGGAAGTAATAAAAGTACGAAACCATAAAACAGTTGTGTGATCTCTGATTAAGTAGTACTTACAGCTGAAACAATTTTAACATTTAGATTTTCTTCTTGAATGTCTTGCGGAACTCCTGACTGCAACAATAAAGCGAAACCAATCAGAAGATAAGTAAATTAAAACTATACGCTACATCACTTAAAAAGGCATTTTTCATTTTTATCATTAAACGTACAGGAAGACAAAGAAAGCATTGGGAGGTCTCTTTGGGTTGTTAGGATCTTTTAATGCTTTCTGTAGTAGTTGGAGCTTTTTTTTACCTACCTTCCTGAAAAGATTAAAAAAAAAAAAAAACTGCTTTAGTCTTTAACTTAAACATGCTCAACTTTTTGAAATACTAAGATGATTAGAGTAAGAACGATCTTAATGTGTCATCAACAGCCTGAAAGGTATCCCTCTTTGCGTCCTTACCTTTTATCACCCTTCATATCTACAGAGCCACGAAACTGCTGTAATTTATTATCCAACTTTAAGTCCAAAAAACATAAATTTACTAATTTTGAGTACACTAATTAAGCATAAATTCTTTATTTTTAACAACAAATTAACTAACAAATACTAACAACAATTAGATCAACCAAATATCGCACCTAAAAGTAAACTTAACTTATTAAGATAACAGAAGTAAGAAAGAAATTGCTGAAACCCATAGTAAAAAAAAAAAAAAAAAACAGCTTAAAAAAATCCAAATTGATTACTTTTTAACCAAATGTAAATTGAAAATAACAATCCAAATACTAAAAATCCAATAACAAATAACCAAAACATACCAACGATATCTTGCTTATTTTGAATACAACAATAAAGTGACACCATCTGCACAGGGGTTGAAAGAACATCGCTTGTCACCACCAGAGTCAAAAACCGGTAGCCAATCATCCACTAAACCCCAAATAAATCAAACGCTAAAAAATTCCATGATATGTAGTGGCCGATGAGGTTTGTGTGAGATTTAGGATTCAACCACAGAGTTTTAATGTTGCAAACTAATCACCAAATACTTTTCAACAAAATCAAAAAATACCACCACATAAAACTCATCAAAACATAAAAATGATACCTGATTCTTTGGTTAAAAAACAGAAGCAGAAGAACGAAGCCATCAAAACTCATCACATAAAAATCCTACAATCATACCTCCAAAATCAAACCCCGTGTGTGTGTTTGTTCGGAAGGCTCGAGTGTGTGTGTGTTTTCTGGAAGACGCGAGAGTATGTATTGTATACATATTAAAAAAAACGGAACGGACTAGAGACGATAGTGGGCTAAATTTTCGGACTTTTTTTAGCCCCGGCTGTTTGGTACTGTAGCTACAGTGTAGGTTTATAGGATATCCGACGTCGTTTCAAATGCAAATTACTATATATAGTAATAACTTCTTGCAAGGTTTTAGTTAGGGGTGAGCGAAAAAACCGAAAAGACCGAATAAACCGAAAATCAAAATCGAACCGAACCGAAAATAATCAAACCGAACTAATAACCGAACCGAATTTGCTAAAACCGAACCGAACCGAACTACTAATTAGATTCTCGGGTTGGTTATGGGTTTGGTAGTTCGAACCGAAAACCAAATTCATATAAATATATATATTTTTTATATATTTATATACATATTTATATATTTTTATGTATATTTATATATAAATAAATACTATTAAAAGGTTATCATAATATAATAAAACACTTTTTATGCTTGAAATATTTTTTTTTGCTAAATATCTATGTAATTATTATTATTTTTTTAAAAGATAGTGAAATTTGGGTTATTCGGTCAACCCAAGAACCGAACCGAATTAGACTTCAACCAAACCGAACCGAAAACCGAATTTGAATTTGGTTCGGTTCGGTTCTCGGATTGACCGAATTTTTTAACCGAATTAAGCGAACCGAACTAACCGAACAACCCGATAACCGAACCGATCAACACCCCTAGTTTTAGTTGATCAATAAATATAGGGGTGTTCATGGTTTGGGTAATACTCAAATAAAACAAAAATCAAAACCGAACCGAACCGAAAATAATTGAATCGAACTTTTAATCGAACCGAATTTAACAAAATCAAACCGAAACGAATTAAATATTCGGTTCTCGGTTCGGTTATGGTTTTAGCAATCTAAACCGAAAACCGAATTCAAATGAATTAAATATTTTCTGATATAATTCTTTCGTACCATAAATATAACATGTTTCAAGCTTGATTTTTTTTTCTAAAAATCTATATAAATAAATGATTGAATAATTAAAATTATGTAATTCGGGTTATTCAGTTTGGTTTTCGGTTATGGGAGTTCAGTTATTCGGTTCGGATTAATCAATTTTACTTTGGTTCGGTTTGGTTCTCCGTTATACCCATAAAAAAAGTTAACCGAATAACCTAATAACCGAACCGATAAACACCCCTAGATCAATAGAAGAAACTTTTTATAGCACCTTTTTAGTTTTTACCGTGGTTTTAAAAAACGACGTCAAAGCGTGAGGCGGTGACCTCCATCTTACGAAATAGACCAAGACATTGCCTCTAGACGTGACGTGAGATAAGGCTCGCGCCTTTTTTGAATTTAACTTTGATAAAAATGTTTTTTTAATGAACAAAATTACATGCAATGATAGTTTGTTGACTTTATTCCTTATGTATAACACTTTTTGTAAACTCGATATTATGAAATATGATATAAATATATAAATATATAAATATTTTTATATTTTGTGCTGCTTTAAGTCACGTCTTAAAAAATGTTGTGGTTTCGCCACGGCTCATAAGGCGTGAAGTTTGGCAATGCCATCACGCTTCATGCTATTTATGTGACCTTGGTTTTTCATCTGTAATTCCCTTTTCTCCAAAAATAAGTTATAAATAAACGGAAAATCTCAATTTCGTAAATTTTCCGGTGTCAACTGACCCTTTCCTAAGAACCAACCGCAAGTAATATTAAGTTATTTCCTACAAATCGAATGGGAGTTGAGATTAAACCCATGACCTATTGCTCAGAAAGCTCCCCTATTCCTTGCCAACAAGAATATTGATGCTAATAGAATAGACGTACGAAAGTTAACCCAAAATTGACACTTGGTTGCGTTCCCGAGTTTTATTTTTGAAAGAAGAGAAATAAATTCGTGTTCCTGAGTTTTTTTTAGGAGAGAAGAGAAAAGAAGAAAAAGGTAATTTTGGCTAAACTTCTCTCCAAAATTTTCTCTTCAAAAGTGGGATGATTTGGAGAGAAATTATATTAGGAAGCTTTAAATAAATAAAGTTAATTAAATGACCTAATATAAAACATAACTTTTATATATAACCAAGGGTATAATTGTAAAATCATATGTTATCTCTTCTTTTCTTTCCTAACTCGAGAACATGATATAAAAAAATTAATTTCATTCATCTCCTCTTCTTTTCTGTCCATTTTTAACTCCTCTTCTTTTATTTCATTTAAAAAACTTGAGAAAAGAGTGGTATGGTTTTGTATCAAGTAAACAAGTAACGCTTCTTACAAAAAACTTTTATCTAGATTATATATTAAGCAAAAGAGAAACACTTTTTACTTATGAAAAACTTATTTAATCTTCCATTTCAAATTTTCACGAAATACGGAGGTTTTTATCTTTACGAATTGAAAGTATTAAGAATGTACACGTATTTTTTTTCAAGAAAAAAGCAATCAGATGTATCTTAAAATGGTCGTATGTTTTAAATTGCTAGTTTGCATTATATCTTGTAAAATGTTGAGATCTTTTGTACAACATTTTTATTGAGGCATCCTCACACTACTACAAAAAGTACTTTGAGACCCGTAAAATCAAAACAAAATCGAGACCGGTTTTGGTATGGTCTATATGAGGGGCTCTCCATGTGAAATCAAATAGAGACCGGTTTCAAAGCAGGTCGCGATTATTGTTTTTGAGACTGGTTTGATGATTAAAACACGCCTCTAAAACAAAATGGAGACAGGTTGTCATCTTAATAACAGGTCTCAAAAGCCAAATATAGACCGGTTTCAAGATATAAAACTGGTCTCTATTATTAGTTTAACAATAAAAAAAAATCAGCTGTTTCGAGTTTGCATATCGAAAATGTTACCACTTTCAACAATCAATCCCAAACAGCCCCTATAAGTGTATTCAGAAAGTTATCCGAAACAACCCCTACGAATCATGCATTTTGAGTAACACATGTAATATTGAGTTCAAGCAACCGAAAACATCGTTAATAAGTATACAAAGGTTCCAACCAACCAAATGTGTAAGCTTTTAGCAAAAACATCTAAAACAAGTTACAGTTGACAACCTACGCGAAAGTTGTAAATTCTCAATTAAGCAATTGTAGCCATTGAATTAGATCTTTAGCAGGCTCTTTTAGTTGCACAAACAATATCTTCAATCTGCAAAGATCATAAGCAAAAGTTAGTGTCTGAACATGTCCACGAAACTTACCAATTAAATAGCAATTCGACAAGTTATAACGTGAAGGAAAAATTTATTTATAAATAGCTAAGAAACATAACCTGAGGTAAAGCCAATTTCTCTTGATTAGCGGTGTACGGCGTAGGAAGACCACCCCAACAATCATGTCAATTAGTGATCTTTATCAGCAATTGAGCAGGTACATAGATGGGTGTAAGACTATAAGTATCTCCATTTTAGCAATACACAACATACCACTTCCAATCTTTCCTTCTCTTCACTACATGTTCTATTCTAATGAGCCATGCCCAAACACTAACTATTACCACGGGTCTTCAGCCGTCACAAATTAATATGGCTACTTTTAACACCTAGAAACACATTAAAAACAAGAGTTAATATTTTTATACCATAACCATCAATGAATGCCCAATTTCAGTCTTATCAACTTAAAAGCATAACAAAACATTACCAAGCATCATATGACATTACATAATCATATAGAAACCAGTTTTAATAAGCAATCCTATACACCCTCAAAACACCACCCAACCAGTTTTTTGATATGATGACGTAAGACATAATTTTCGATCATAAACAAAGCAAAAACATGTTATAATTGCCAATTCCATCCAACTGACTCACCGTGGTATAATTAATCAACGAAATATGATCCAAGTGTTATCGCTAAGTCTCAAAAAATAAGTTGGAACTTTCATCAAACACGTGGCGGGCAATAACAAGTTTAAATAACAATTCTAAAGAGTTTTTTTTTTTTTTTTTTTTTTTTTTTTTTTTCCCGAGCTCAATTCAATTACGTGAAACAACTTTAACCTCCATCTTCCATTCTAATGAAGAGTTGCTCAAAAAAATGCATAATAAAACCAAGCTAAATGAGTTACTAACACGCAACACAAAAAGTACTAAATATTAAACCTTCTTTGATAGAGAATAAAAACCAGACAAGAATATTACAAATTCCTCAAAGTTCAAACCATCTATCATCTTAATTCATACTTAATTAAAGAAAATGAAGCATATGTATGCAACAACAACAAAGAAAACATATAAACAAAATGAAGCATTTCATCAAACACCTTCTATGCAAGCTTTAAACCACATGAATCGACTTCCAAACTAACTCTAATTCAATCACATAACCTTTAAAAGATTTATGACAAACACTAATGCAAACTAATCAATTAAGCGATCTTGAGAAAACAAATATATCACTTTTCAAATACACATAGTAATTACCACAAAACACAGATTTAATTCAAGTTTTAAATCTGCATCTGTGAGCAGCGAATGCAAGTACACAGACACTACTAGAGATTGTGAAATAGAACCCCCTTAATAGAGCCCGGTTTTAGTTAAAAACGGGCTCTATGAAGATTTTATGTTTTAAAAAAAGGTATAGAGCCATGTTTCCTTTAATAAAACCGGGCTCTA
Organism: Chrysanthemum lavandulifolium; assembly: GCA_022545495.1. Lineage (NCBI taxonomy): Eukaryota > Viridiplantae > Streptophyta > Magnoliopsida > Asterales > Asteraceae > Chrysanthemum > Chrysanthemum lavandulifolium. Next base: position 262,363,710 of record CM040243.1, on the reverse strand, counting down.
TGTTGAAAAATATTTGAGCCGCGTTTTCTTTATGAAAACCGGGCTCTATTCCTTGTATTAGAGCCATGTTTTCTTTTAAAACACCGGGCTTTATCAAAAAACATTAGAGCCCTGTTTTCATTTACAAAACCGGGTTATATCAAGTGTTGTTTTATAAAAATTTAACACAGGCGGTTCTTCAAATTGAAAGATAAATACTCAAAACTTTTGAGCGGGTTATTTCCCTCCCCGATTTTCATTACCTTCAAAAAAACACGCAACTTTTTCCCCCTTTCCATTTCACAAACCCTAACCCTTTAACCCTACCCTCACTTAACCAATCAGGAGGTACTAAAATGCTATAATTGATGATTTGATGCTTTTATTCAATTAACCTTTTTATTATTTCATTAATGTTGTTATTAAGTTTATATGTTTTGTGTATTGTTTATAATTTACTTGTGGAGTTTGGGAATGTTATTTAATTTTGTTTTTGATGTGAGATTTTAATTTGGTTTCAAACTGAATTTTGTAGATTGCTTATGATGAATAGTTTGCTTGATGCTTGATGCTTGATTGCTTGATGCTTGATTGGTATTCTATTTAATATATCTGCTATTCGAATAGTTAATTGTTTATTGGCTAATTTTGCTTTGCAATTTCTAGGGGATACGTATGACCATCATTTATACTAATCTAATGAACCATATATATAGAAGTAACTATTGAAGCCCTGGTAGCATGGCTATCTAAGAGTGTGCTTGATAAATATTCTAGGAGTCTGTTGCTTTTCTTGTAGTAGATTCTGTGGCGACTTGATTAATGGAGTATGAGTACAAACATGGCAGCATGATAATTAGAAGCTTTTATATACATATTGTCTACGACTCTACCAGAGAGTTGCTTAGTCTTCTATATTTTTGTATCCGATTCTCCCACTATCAAAACTGTGTTATAAGTTTTATGTTTTCTGATTTTTTTTTATATATATATAATTTTATTGCAGTTTGAAGATGTCGTGTATAAAGTTAAGCTTGATAAGACGATACTGAATGGGGTAACAGGGAAGGCTAGTGGAGGCAGAACAGTGGTCACAACAATTCTGGTCTAGACTCCACCACGGCTCAAAGAATTATATCTACAATTAAACGGCTGGCTAGTGGAGGCAGAACAGTGGTCACAACAATTCACCAGCCGTCTAGTCGGCTTTATCACATGTTTGGTAAATTAGTCTTATGTTTGAAGGTTCACCAATATACTATGGTCCTGCATCTACAGCTTTGGAGTATTTTTCATCTGTCGGGTTTTCCACATCCATCACAGTCAATCCAGCTGATCTTTTACTAGATCTCGCTAATGGTAAATAACTTATCTTATAACTGAGATCTTTCAATATGTGTAAAGAAAGTGGGTGATCATAATTGTACCTTTGAAATTGATAAAAAGAAAGACCCCACTTCTGCACTACTCTATTATCGCTACTGCATAGACAGATTAACAAAGTATAAAGCTGTATTCATCATTACTAAGCATTTTATTTTGATAAACTGGCATAATATATTACTACTAAGCAATAATGATTACTTTTTTTTTTACAGGAATTGCACCTGATTCAATTCATGAATATGAGCAAGGTGACAAACACAGAGCAGGAGCGGAAGTTAGTTAGAGAAAAGCTTGTCACTTTTTATGAAACAAACATTTCAACAAGACTGAAAGCTGATTTATGCAGTTTATAGGTTGGCAACTACAACCATGCAAAAGAAGCTTCAACAAGTAAGTTGTGTAAGAAGATATTAATATGACTAGTAGTTGCAAAACCGCCTAAAATCTAACGTTTTTGGGGTTTCTGAATGGTGTAGGAAGCCAAATGAAATCAGAACAATGGTGCACAAGCTGGTGGCATCAGTTTAAGGTGCTACTTCTCAGAGGGGTAAGGGAAAGAAGATATGAATCATTCAATAGACTTCGAATCTTTCAAGTGATAAGTGTCACTATCCTCGGAGGCCTTCTACGGTGGCACACCCCAACATCCCATATTGAAGATAGGGTAAGCATTATAATCTCAAAAATCATACCTGGTTCAAACAATTAATCAAATTTGGTCAAATTTCTATTACAGGTAATCCAACTTCTTTTGATTAAAGGTAACCAACATTCAAAATTATCAATTAGAGGTAACATGATCTGGTAACTCGTCAAAAAGTATAATTTGACCATGTTGACTATTTACTTGACGTGGAACCTTAATTATTTTTTATTAAAACTTTAATGGTTTTTTCTGTCCTATGATAAGTTGGTTACACACATCATGCCATAATTGGTTACAGTTCATGAATTAGCCCATACTAAGACCATTCCCTTTTTTTCTTGCAGATAGCAATGCTTTTCTTTTTCTGTTTTTTGGGGGTTCTACCCGCTATATAATGATGTTTTTACTTTTCCCCAAGAAAGAAGAATGCTTATAAAAGAACGGTCATCTGGGATGTACCGTCTTTCCTCTTACTTTCTAGCAAGAACCATTGGAGACCTGCCACTCGAGCTTGCCCTCCCAACCGCATTTACATTCATACTCTATTGGATGGATGGGCTCAAACCTGATCCAGCTACATTTGTCCTCTCCCTACTTGTTGTACTCTACAACGTCAATCTGAGGCCATCAAATAATGTTAGCACACTTGAAGATAGGATGTCATTTTTCTGTTTACTATTTGGATGTGAATTTCTTTCAATCTTGTGTATATCGTGTTAAAACCTGTGCTATTATGACTGTTTTGGTAATACGCTGCTCATTCGACTTATATTTGTTTTGCTTCCTCCTTGCCATAGGATGAGAATGGGAACAAGATGGTAAATGAGTATGTTCGTGAGTACAAAATTGGCTCTGGTAGCTACGGGAAAGTGGTAATCACCTCATTGCGGATACACTATACCAACTCCTTTCCTTCCTCTCACCCCTTTCTCTCAGTTAAACATTCTATGTTAACCATGACTTGTGTGTTTACAGGTTCTCTACCGAAGCCTGGTTGATGGAAAGCATTATGCAATCAAGGTAATTTTAACTCAGAACCGACTCTTTCTTCACAGTAGTCATGGCAAATTGGCAAATGCCGTAAACTGAAAAAGATAAAGAAAAAATATAGTTGTACTTCATAGGATTACCATGTTCAATATCTGAATGCAGGCCTTTCACAAGTCTCATTTTTTAAAGCTACGAGTTGCCCCATCTGAAACTGCAATGACTGATGTTCTTCGGGAGGTATACTTATTACTTCACATACTTGTACATAATTCACACTTTTCATTACCACGATGGTGTTATCTACCCTTTGGTGTTTTATCAACTTATCTCATCTTAATTATGAAAATGTTAAATCACCCCATTATTGTAAATCTGATCGAGGTGATTGATGACCCAAAAACAGATCATTTCTACATGGGTAAGAATGGCTACTGCCCTTTTTTCTTCTGTTTCCATTTTTGTACTTCTCATTGGAATTAGGTGTTTATTTCTTTATCTTTGTTTCAGTTCTGGAATATGTTGAAGGAAAATGGGTCTTTGAGGGTGCTGGACCAGAGGGTCAGATTATAATAAGTAATTAGGTATCAACCAGGATGCCATACTTAAGTTCTTGTTTCATATAAACATGTTGAATTTTAACTATGTTTTTGTTATTTCACTTGTTCTAATCCATACTTGTTATATATGCAGCATCTATATATAATGAGTCGGCTAAAACGAAAGCTCAAGAGCAAGATGAGTCGCGGTTTGAAGGCCGGACTAAACTAGAAGCAAAGATGAAGATTTGATAGCTAGGATTTCTTATAATGAAAGTTAGGAATAATGTAACTGGATTTTATTTGCTATTCAAAATTTGATATATTGGCTGAATTCTTCCAAAAAATATTATTATTATTTTTTTCACTTTTTTTTTGGGACCATTATAACACATAAAGCCAAGTTCAGTAAGATAAAACCGGGCTCTATAAATATGAGACATTAATAGACCCGAAGATAAAACCGGCTCTATAACTTAATAGACCCGTTTTCTAACCGGCTCTATTTGGTTTCGAATAGAGTCCCCCCTTTTGTGCCCGTAGGCAAAACCGGGCTTTATGGCACTTTGAACAGGTCTCTATGCCCTTTTTGTAGTAGTGAGATGAGGATCCAAATCGAGCGACAATATAATTCCGTCTAATTACTACCAGTTACAAACAAATTGTTGGAATTAGATAACATGACAATCAAATAAATAATCACAAAATATCAAAGTATTCAAGCGGAAGCGTATAGATTTATTAACGAATAATTAATTTACATAAGAAGAATATGCGTACTTTACTTGATTCTAGCCGAACAAGAATCAAATCCACAAACTAGCAATTAGGAAGAACCTTAATTTGATTTAATTGGATTATATGAATTACCCCTTACAGTTTTGTAATTCAATCCAAGATTAATAACAATACTGTGTTATTACCACGTTCTTGTACACACATACTAAACCGAATTAAAGTAATGCTAGTTTTGATAAAACAAATAACTTGTTTATTGGAAAAGTGATGGATCGACACCCAAGAGTAGTGGCCGATCGGTTTGGAGAACAAAAACACACACAAAACTGTTTTAGGGTTTAGCTAATGAGCACAAGAGATCATTTACAAACACCCTAGGTTTTGTATATATACTCAAGTAAACTTGGTGAACAAGTTTGAGTCAAAGTTGAGTTGGGTTTGGTCCTTGTGGCCGATCGGTTTCATAATCCCACAAGGGATTCCGGAACCTTCCCATCTTTTGCAATTTAGTCCTTTTTCAAATACATTTAACGCCCGTTAGTCCATTACATTAATTACTTAACGTTTGTTAGTTATTTCGTTTAATCAATAAATAAATATAACGTTTATATTTAATTATTAACTTTTAATTTTTATATGTAAAGTGTGCAATCCCGTGGTCTCAAGTTCGATCCTAACTCACGTCTACTAATTTATATCCATAAAACCAACAGCTCCCACTTGGATATATCTTAATAGAGTGATCACATCGGTTAGCGTCTAGCAACACTTCGATGCCTCTAGTACAACTCGAGTAAGGCTCCTGGAAAAACCTTTTAATGATTTCTCATTATTATTATCATTTTGTTTCTAATACCACATTAAATAAAGATATGAAATTAAGTCATTCTTTATAAAACTATTCTGTTTCTCGTTGTAAGTGATTGACCAAGATTATCAAATCTTCTAAACATATTTAGCGGAGATTTTGGGTGCGGCCGCACAAACATCTTGTCAACCCTACGAGGGGCCCATCAGTATTAAACTCCAAATAAATTTGAAGGAATAAATTCTATCTTGACTACAAGAATAACCCACAAACTTTGTAACATTTCTGAAAACAACCCCTATGACTATCGATTCACGATAGCATTAAGTTGCTCCACGTAAATGCACTACATTTATGACACTTATCCGGTATCTCAAGTCCGAGGATAATTATTCATAATTTACTTATAACAATATCCACAAAGTAAATTATGTAGTTGGGATAAGTCCTATATTCAATTCATTGAATATCATCCGAAATTGGTATGCATTCTCATCAATATACTTTCAAGTATATTCTACCACATCTCTCGATTTGTCTTAGTTTAATGATACTCCCATATCATTAATCGACAACGGACATTTAGAATAACTTAGTTATTCACGGATTAAACATGCAAATATAGGACAACAATATTATAAATGAAAATAAACATAATCCAAACTTTATTTCATCAAAATAATAAATGTTTTACAATATCCTTTATCCAAATACTAATCACAATTATGCATGAAATTATTAGCTAAACGAACTCCAATTCCATTGGCAAGTCCAACAAGCTTATCTTTAGCTAAAGCCTTAGTGAAAGGATCAACTAAGTTATCATCTGTGTGAACTTTCAATAGATTAATTTCACCTTCATGACTTGTTCCCGAACATAGTGATACTTCCGTAAAAATGTCCGTTCCTTCATGACTCTGTGTTCATTGGCAAATATGATTGCAGCAGAATTTTCACAATACATATCAATAGGTGATTCAATTGAAGGCATAACACCAAGCCCCGAAATGAATTTCCTAATCCAAATGACCTCCATTGCGCTTCAAGCATCTATGTATTCGCTTCGCAGCAGACATCGCAATAGTACTCGCTTCTTGCTCTTCCAAATAATCGCTCCTCCATTGATGACAAAGACATAACCCGTCTGAGACTTCAGATCATCTTTATCACATCGCCAGACGTATCACAAGAACTTGTAACACCAAGTTCGTGTCCGGATTTCCACCATACACTAAAACATATCTTCGATTCCTAAGATACTTAGAATATGCTTAATAGCAATCCGATGAAGTTCACCCAGATTCTGCTGATATCGACTGGTCATGTTTTGAGTGAACGCCACATCCGGCCTTGTGCATCTCACATCATACATAATAGATTTTACACCAAGCATAAGGAACTTTCTCGCATGCGTGCCACCTCAAGCAGTGTTGAAGCACACATATCGCTACATAAGCCATGCTTTACTTCCATCGGCAAATATCCTTTCTTGAAATTTTGCATATTGAATCTCTTCAATATTTTATCAATGTAAGCGCTTTGACTTAAACCAATTAACCGCTTTGACCTATCTCGGTAGATCTTGATTCCCAGAATGTATGCAGCTTCTCCTAAATCCTTCATGGAAAAACACTTCCCAAGATATGCCTTAACATTTTGCAAACTTGGAATGTCTTTTCCCATAATTAATATGTCATCGACATAAAGAATTAGGAAAATTACATCACTCCCACTAACTTTGTAATATACACATGGCTCATCAAGATTTTGAATAAATCCATACCTTTTGATTTCTTCATCAAATATCTTATTCCATTGCCTTGATGCTTGCTTCAATCCATAAATGGACCTTTGAAGTTTGCATACACGGTTTGGAAATTGTGGATTCACGAACCCCTCAGGTTGCTTCATATAGATGTCTTCATCTAAGCGACCATTTAAGAAGGCGGTTTTGACATCCATTTGCCATATCTCATAGTCATAGTATGTCACTACAACTATGAGAATTCTAATAGCTCTAATGTCACCACAGAAAAAGGTCTCCTCATAATCTATGCCATAAGTTTGAGTAAAACCTTGCGCAACTAGACGAGCTTTATAGGCATGTATATTGCCATCCATGTCGGCCTTAATTTTATAGAGCCACTTACTTCCAACTACCTTGGCGTTTGGAGGTAAATCGACCTCTTCCGAGACTTCATTTTCTCTCATGGATTGCATTTCCCATTCATTGCACCATGCCATTTTTCCTTATCGTGACTTGCCATGGCGCTTTATAACCGGTAGGCTCTCCAAGATCTCCTAACATAGTTTCCTCAACCTCTACATTAAGACATAGACGTCAGTGCACGTGTAGTCCTTACAGATCTTTAATGGGAATCACTTCAACTTATGGTGGAGGACCCGGACTATCGTGTTCTACCGAAGTACGTTAGTGTTTTCGAAGGTAATGCATCTTGTTGATCATCTTCCGGATCATAAACTCTCCCATCGAATTCTTGAGATACGGATCTCTTTCAAGAAAATCTCCATACCTAGCAACAATTACTTTATTTTCGGTTGGATAGTAAAAGTAGTAACCCATAGTTTCCTTAGGGTATCCTACGAAGATACACTTTACGTATCTTTGTTAGATTTTATTTGCCGAGTCACGTCTAACATACGCCTCACATCCCCGACATTTAAATAAGACAGTTAGAGCTTTACCATGCCATATTTCATATGGTGTCTTATCAACCTTCTTTGTGGGAACCATATTTAGAATGCGAACAATGATTCTAAAGCATAATCCCAAAAGGATAAAGGTTGAGTAGTAAGATTAAACATAGATCGTATCATGTCCAACAATGTATGATTTCTTCTCTCGTGATACACCATTTTGTTGTGGAGTATATGGAGAAGTGAGATTCTCGACAATTCCATTCTCACTAAGTAATCTTTAAACTCTTGGCTTAAATATTCACCTCCTCTATCGATCGAAGAGCTTTAATCTTCTTTCCCAATTACAGCTTCTACTTGACTTTGAAAACCTTAAATGTTTCAAACACCTCATGCTTATGCTTAAGTAAATAAACATAACCATAACGGATGAAATCATCAAGAAGGTTAAGAAGTAGCTAGCACCTTTCTTTGACACATGTCTAAGTGGTCCACACATCAAGATGAATAAGACCAAGTAGATCGAAGCCCTCCATATTGCTATGAAAAGGTTTCTTCGTCATCTTCCCAGATATGCATGACTCACATTTATCAAATGATTCATCATTGATATTTTGCAAAAGCCCTTCTTGTTGCAGCTTATGCATGCGAGCCTTGCCTATATGAGCAAGTCTACAATGCCAAAGATAAAAAGAATTCAAGTCTAACTTTATTCTCTTGTTAATGCTAAACATCGAATTATTATTATTGTTAGATTCATTTCCAATCACATCAATTTCAAACAAACCATTCACAGTAATTGCTTTAAAATAAAATACACCATTTAAAGAAACAGAAATTCCATTACGTGAAGTAGTATGAGTAAAACCATCATCCAACAAAACTGAAAAGGAAACAACACCTCTAATTATAGAAGGTGCGTAATGAAAATTGTTCAATAACAAGACTAAGCCCAAGGAAATACTAAACTAAACGCCCTATGGCTTCAACATCCGTGATGCCCCATTGCCCACGCAAGATATTGCTCCCCATAGGCCGCCTTCCTTTCCACTCTATATCCTCGCAGTATTACAAATGGAATACCACATCCCGTATCATATACCCGTGAATTTTTATGATTTAGAGTAACAATTCAATTACACATAAGATACCAAGTCTTCGGCGCCCATGGACCCAGAATTCTTGATCTTATGATTCCGCAAATCATCGAGGTAGAGCGCATAGTTTCTCTTCCAGTGACCCGCTACTTTGCATTAGTGGCAAGCTTGATCCTTTTTAGGATTTTTCTTCCTAGGAGTAGGGTACTTCTTGGGTTGTGGTTGATAGGCCATAACCTGTTTGCCTTTGTCAACTTTCCCTTACCCTTCCCCTTCTTGTTGTTCGCACGCTGCGGTTTTGGCTTATTAATTCTACCACCCTGAATAGCTAGTACCTAGGGAGTAGAAACCTTTTGAGGCAACCCTTTCTCATAGTCAATTAGCAATGCGTGTAGGTCAGTAACTGTCTTCCCCACGCAGTGCATATTGAAGTTTCTGACAAAACCATTAAAATCCTTGTTAATCATAAAAATTCCTATTAATCATAAGTTTTGCCAAGTGCCTTTATTTGGTCCATGTACCTTTTCATTTCTAGTACATGAGCACTTACGGGTTTACCCTCTCCCTGCCTACAACTGTGTAATGCATCGGTCAAGTCATAAATCTCGACAACAGCTGGTTTCTCGAACATAGTTCGAAGTTCATTGAGCATATTAAATGGGAAATAGTTTTCGAATTGCTTTTGAAGAGCATATTCCATCGTTCCCAACATAAGACAAGCCACATCATTATGACGCTTATACTCAATTTGCCAAGCGTCCTTTTCAACTGAGTAGTCAGAGGTCCGGTTGGTTCAAGAGACAAGGTTCATAAAGATATTTCAACCGTCAAGAACTCTACGCATAATTGTCAAAGAGCGATGCCAATCATTGAAATTCTTAGAGCTACCAACTTTTCTCGATCAAAAATGTTTTGAACGCAGAATTTAGTGCAAATGTTAGTGTTATCGTTATTTTGAGCCATTTCTACAGAAAAAAGTTCAAGTATTAGTATTTTCGATAATACAACTTTTCAAGAAAATAAATATACCCAACGGTAATATAAACATATAACCATATAATTTTCTCGAAAAGCTAGGATCCAAATTATCATAGATTCATTACATCAGTTGATCTCCTAGTAACGAAAGCACATAATAAGGTAATCTGTCGAACATTAATTGGCAAACAATTTCCAACTCCTAGATCATTACGAGATTTATATTTTCCAACGCTATTGCAAATATAAACATGTTTCATCCCATCTTATGCCATTGAGTCCAGCTTCTCTTCCTACTCAACTTAAGTGTCTAACTTAAAGAACGCAAATATGTCCATGTAAGGTCCGACTTTACATAGAGATTTACCTCTCCATCACATTCTAGCCAAGTATCACATGACTAAATTGCAACTTCAAGTGTTCCTTTTAATTAGATGGCATATAACTTAATTTAAAAGGGTACTAGTTTTGATTTTATGTGGTCAAATCAAATATGTACAAAGATGTCATGCATTCATCTTGTAGCATAAATTTAATAAAAACTTTTTATTACCAATTCATAAAGATCAAATTATCAAAGTTTTGATTGAGGTATTGGGTTCACCAATCAAGGAATTTAGCGTTAATTATCATCCATTATACCGTACTTTTGCATAAGTGTAAACACTTAGTGTTTCGGTAATTACCACCAAGTGGCGCATGGAATTAAAACTAATTCGCCTTAAGATGATTTTGTACATTTTATGGCTTACTAAGTAGCTCCATTCGAACCTCTACAGGGCGAGAGGACCGTAAGCGCAAAAGCATAACCTTAGACATCCTTTCAGTGTGATTGTGCGCACTTCTTTATTAACCCCTTTATAGTTCGTTCTAGTGGGTGAGCCGTTCAGACCATTTGTACAAAAATCGCCAATCAATTAAACTATTAAAAACTTAACTCTTTAAACAAATCAAATTTCACCATTGTTTAGTCCGTATTATTTTTCTATTCAAAATTACCCTTTGCTTAAAACTGTCATACATAATAAACAAACAAGTAAACCAATAAAAAATAAACAACTAAAAACAATGCGCACATAATAAACAATTTATACGTGTAAACAAGTAGGCACATGCAACTTATTCAATAAAACCCTATTAATAATCAATGTCTAAGTTAAATTAATGTATATATTAATTAGGGCTTTCACTCTCACAATTGAAAGTGAGCCACATACATCGATGAATCGATTGCGTAAACCCATAATTAAAATATACCAAATTGCACATAATTGATTCATTAATATATGTAATTGGAGTCTTCCCCAATTCAAGATTTATCGTAAATAAACATGTGATAAATATATCTTAACAATTAAACAATATCAAAGCAACTATCCATGACAAACATGCATGTATCATCACGGACATATCATAACAATTATACAAATAGTCACTAGATCGCATATCAAAATTCCATGACACATAACAAACTATTCATGAATTAATCACGTAACTTATATATTAATTCTAGGTTTTAATAAGGTTAGAAAGCAATTTTCAAAACCCTAAAAATTTTAATGTGTCGACTTTTAAAAAAAAATGGGGTACGCCCCAATTACAAAAAAACGACCAAAAAAATTAAAATATAAACCTTAGATTAACCATATCAAACAATATACAATTATTTGTTTTATTACGCGTTTATGTAATTAATTACTCATTAAAAAACCAATGACTCGTGATGCCACTGTTGGAATTAGATAACATGACAATCAAATAAATAATCACAAAACATCAAAGTATTCAAGCGGAAGCGTATAGGATTTATTAACGAATAATTAATTAACATAAGAAGAATATGCGTACCTTACTTGATTCTAGCCGAACAAGAATCAAATCCACAAACTAGCAATTAGGAAGAACCCTAATTTGATTTAATTGGATTACATGAATTACCCCTTACCGTTTTGTAATTCAATCCAAGATTAATATCAATATTGTGTTATTACCACGTTCTTGTACACACGTACTAAACCGAATTAAAGTAATGCTAGTTTTGATAAAACAAATAACTTGTTTATTGGAAAAGTGATGGATCGACACCCAAGAGTGGTGGCCGATCGGTTTGGAGAACAAAAACACACACAAAACTGTTTTAGGGTTTAGCTAATGAGCACAAGAGATCATTTACAAACACCCTAGGTTTTGTATATATACTCAAGTAAACTTGGTGAACAAGTTTGAGTCAAAGTTGGGTTGGGTTTGGTCCTTGTGGCCGATCGGTTTCATAATCCCACAAGGGATTCCGGAACCTTCCCATCTTTTGCAATTTAGTCCTTTTCCAAATACATTTAATGCCCGTTAGTCCATTACATTAATTACTTAACGTCCGTTAGTTATTTCGTTTAATCAATAAATAAATATAACGTTTATATTTAATTATTAATTTTAATTCTCATACGTAAAGTATGCAATCCCGTGGTCTCGAGTTCGATCCTAACTCACGTCTACTAATTTATATCCATAAAACCAACACAAAACATCTAGTGTAATAGTATGCCTCATCTATCTACCATCGGGCTATAAAACTTACTCAGTTACACTATCAATCTACTGATATATGAACTTGTGCTACAAATCAAAGCACATAAAAACACAGTTAAAAAATTATCCTAAGCAAAAATCTTACCAGTCAGGTAGAAAACAAGATTTGATAATGAGAGGATTGTGCAATGTACCGAAAGGATTTATACATCTTTTTTTAACTACAAAGCTTTATATATTTATAGTGTATCGGTAAAAAATGAATGCCGCAAATCCAAAGTCCAAAAGGATATCATCAAACTGAATGCAAATCCGATTTTTAGTTCCTTTATCAAACGTATTCACACCACAAGAAGGCTAACTTGTAACTTTAACGTAACTTGCACAAAGATGTTCTCTATCTCCAACAATCATTTATTATTTATTCTTTTTATCAATGTTTACTGCTTCATCGAATATGCAGAGCAAATAACCAAGATAATTTTGCATAAATCGAACAATTAACTAAAAAAATAGCTTGAAAGCACCTATTTGACATTGTGCTTCAATTGCTCGTTTAGAAGTGTTCTTTGAAAGTGGAAAACTTGGTGACAATACACGTGAGTCCTGAGTGAGCAAACATTCTGTCTAATTGAACATTCTGAGTGTGTAAACAGATATATATTCATTATCATTACTAATTTATCGCACGCAGATTACAAAAGATAGTTTTACAAACATAACAACACCTTAAAGCGGACTATACTTTGACAATGTTTAACACAGAAAATCAAAGAATCCATAACAGATTTGTGGTCCAGAAAAATAAACAAATAGCTAATAAATACCTTAAATCTGTGTCTCCAATACTGTTTCCCAAGTCATACTGTTAGCCTTAATAGTTTTATTAAAAGTGATGGTCATTCACATTTAGGAACTTTGTAACTCGTGTTAGATATCGTGATAGAATAGTCAACGGGCTCGTGGATTGGGCTAAGCTAAATGGCTAATAGTTATGTTAAGCTAGCCTTTATTAAGTGTAATCCAATCCAAGTCCACGAAAGCCCAAAGAAAGCCCAAGCTAAAGCCTTTAGGGTTTTATGCCTCTTGTACTATAAATACCCCTCAAATGGTCATTTGAGGGGTGTGCTTGAAAGTGTGTGTGTGTGTGTGTGTATTTTCTCTCCTTTGGAATATACAACATATTGTTTGCATATCTTATACTCATAACATACACGGATTTATATATCATTCAAGTCACCATCCCATCTTTATCTTTCCTTCTTTGTTTAACGCATATGTTTGTGTTTGGGTTTCACGAGTTATACGCATAACTTTGGTTAACGTGTGTTGGGTTTGCTTGGTAAAAGGATAAGGTTGATATTGTAAGGTCCTACAATTGGTATGAATCGCCTAACAATGGTTTAGGAGTGTTTGTGTTTGTTTTGAAGTCTTGGTATTGTACACGAAAAGCTCTCGTTTTTACATATTTGAAACGCTTAAAGCTTTAATTTTGCACTTAAAATTCAAGATTCTTGTGGTTTAAGGTTTATTTGGTGCTAAAGTTTCAGTTTTTGCAAAAGTTCAAGCTTTAAGTGTTTTCATCATTTTAAGCTCGCTTTTGGTTCTGTTGGTCATTTCTACCGGTAACTTTTCTAAGCACTTTGGGTGAAAAAGGTCAACATTTTGGGTTATTCGAGTGTTTTAAGGATATCTGCAAGAGAAATTGGTTGAATCGCTAAAATTTTTTACGAGTAGGTCAAACCCTAATTCTACTCGTAAGAAAGTCAACTACTCATAAGGTTCTACTCATAACTTTTGGTGCGATTCTTCGAGCTTAACGGTGACTCAAGCTTCCCTCACTTGGATAAGTTTGTGGAACACTTGACTTTTGGATATCTCTTACATCGTGATAGTGTAAAGGATTTTGGGCAAACCCTAATCTTACGCATAAGTTTCGACTTACGCGTAGAATACTTTACGATAAGCATTTTTCTTACACCTAAGTTTTCCTTACGCATAAGATAAATCTTACGCATAACTTTTTCTACTCGTAACTTTAAACCTACGCATAAGATCCTACGCCTAAGAGATCCTACGCCTAAGGAATCTTATGCCTAAGATCCCACGATAAGATCCCACGATAAGCCTCTTCTACTCAGAATTCGTGTTTCTACGCCTAAGCTCTTTCTACGATAAAGGTTTAAAATATATATATATATATATATATATATATATATATATATATATATATATATATATATATATATATATATATATATATTTTGAGGAGTCTAAACGCTTAATTTTTACGAAATTCAAATTTTGGTTTAATCAGGAAAATTTTGGTCAAAATTCAAATTTTGGGCCTAAATTCAAATTTTTCGGTCAAATTTACGTCAAAATTGTCATAACTCAAAATTTTCATACGTCCTTAGAATTGATTTTATAGTGAATTTCAAATTTTGGGCTAAAATTTTAAGAACCGAGTTTACAAGTACGACTTTCTAAACACCTCAACTGAACTTAATCTTCATCAACCACAACTCCTTTATCGTTGAATCGATCCTACATCAACTTTATCATATCATACCTTCATCAATGGCTACTCAACAAGACATTCATGCAGCCGGTGCCGAAAACCGACCTCCTATGTTGGCAAAAGGTGGTTATCTTTAATGGACAAGTCGAATGCTCCGCTACATAAAGACCAAACCTAATGGCAAACTCATGATTAAATCCATTCAGGATGGACCCTTCAAGGCTCGACAAGTTAATGTACCTGGAAATGCAGATGCAACACCTCCCGTCGCACCATCTTCTCGTCTTCAATACGAATCAATACACCGCAGAGGATCGAAACAAGTCGAAGCGTATGACATGGCAATTCATATTATCCAACCGGGTTTACCAATTGACATCTTTGCTGCGGTAGACAGCCAGAAACTGCTGATATGTGGGAACGTGTTAGACTAATTTGTCATGGAATGTAAATTGGTCATCAAGACATGGAGAACAAGTTGCTAATCGAATGTGAAAGGTTTACATCTACACCGTGAGAATCCATTGAATCCTACTATGGAAGGTTTTGCACTTTGATGAATGAGCTAATCGAAACAAGTCGATACCCGTAACTATCGCTCAAAACATCAAGTTCCCGAACAATCTTCCGTAAGAATGGGGACGATATGTCACTATTGTCAACCAAACAAAAGACTTACATCGTGAACTTTGATCAATCGAATGATTTTCAAACAAAACCAAGTCAAGTGAATGAAGTCGAAAGAAAGATTGGCAAAGAATCATGATCCATTGGCACTCATTGCAAAGACTCAACCTTCGCTAATACACAACAACAAGCTTCATCATCTTCCAACAACAACAACTTGCAAAGAATACATTCCACAACCACAACAACAATTCTATCCGATCAACAATACCAGAACAAGGAATCATCGATCCCGAAACCGACCCGAGCGACCTTGCAATAAATATACTCTTTTCTTGGGTAACGACTCAAAAGTCGCTATTCCACACCAACTAACAACAACCAAAGGATTTCACAAACACTGCAACAGCAAATTGCACACCGGGTGTGAATATGGGTAATCAAGGTCAAATGGTTGGAGTTATTGGGAATCACCAGGATATGCTATGGATTTCGTATGGGTAATCACCGTTCCATATCGTGGTAATCGATGAGATGAATGTTGGGAATAGAGCAATGGTAATCGAATCGAATGTTGCAGCCCAAATGTTGGGAATCATGGAAATGTGAATCGTGGTAATCGATTAAGTGTTATAACTGTCAAGGAATGGGTCACATGGCAAGGAATTGTCCTACTAAGCCGCACAAGAACGATCTTGAGTATCTTCGAAAACTGCCTTGTTGGTACAAAAGGAACGCTACTGGATTTCAGCTGAGTCCGAGGAACATGACTTTATGGCTATTATGGATGATCCGAAGACCTCGAGGAAATCAATGCGAATCGCATCTTCATGGCAAATCTTCGTGAGACTAAGTACGACTCGACTGGAAGCACCTCATGTCTATGACGCCAACGCAGATCTCGAGGTACCAATCATGATCCATGTTATAACAATGTCATATTTGATGTGTTTACTGATGACGAACAAAGATTTCGGACGCCAACACCTACTTATGATACATACCGGACAATCCGAGTTGTAGCAATACTAACTCAAAACTCCGATGTGCATCCTAGTGGAGGCTTTGGGCACAAAATATCGAGACCGATGAGGAAACACGTGCTTATTTTGAATCATTAATCAATAATCGTGGCATTGAAATTGAAAAGTGAGTAAGGTCAATCGCAAGGTTAAGGCGCGAATAAGAAATTGACCGAGCTTGAGAGTTACAAGGAGCACGCCAAAGCTTATGAATTTCATACAAACAAAATGTCCGAATTAGAAATTGGTTATCAAGATTCTGCTTTAAGAGAAAACAATTGTAACTCAAGTACGATACACTTGATGTGAATCAATTTGAAAATAAAATCTTTAAACAAGGAAATTTCGATCTAAATGACCAACTTTCTAAACAAAAGCACTGCTTTCGATCTTGAAAAGAGAAGAAACAGTTGATTGCTGATTTTCAAAATGAGAAGATTCTCTCTTGATGAAATTCTTGATAAAATGAAAAATCAAAACATTGGACAATTTGCTACTTACAACGGGTCATTCAACTAAATCAAACAAGATGCTTTCTAACCAAGTAAATCCACGCTTTCATACTTCACATAAGATGGCACTTGGTAACGACCTTCTTCGCTTCTCAAGAAAGCTCGAAATCTCGAATGTGTTGCACAATGGAAAACCTTTGCATGAACCTATAATTGTGCATGATTCTCTTGAAACGTTGGAACTATCCGAGGAGAGTAGATCAAAATGAAACAAAACATCCGAAATCAAACCAATTGATTATAACACATGGAACAAAATTAATGGTATTCCTTTGTTTCTCAAAAGAAAAGTCAACGCTTCCACCACACCAAGTGTCTCAAACAAAGTGTCAACACCGCTTCAAAACCGCTTGTTGTCTCCAAATCTCTTCGAACATTGAACAAATGTCTTCAAACAATCCTTTTAACACAAGTGATGCGAGAACTATTTTAGAAAATGTAAAAACTAGAATTATGGATCTTCAAGAGACAAAGAAAACTAAAACCAATATTACAACAAACATCCGTTTAATAGTTTTGATATTGAATGAAAAGTTTTTGAAACTCAATTGCCCTTGTCACACCCCAAATTACCTGCTTTGCAACAAGAATGGAATTCTCGGGATTGATCGTCATAGCATCACAAGCATAGATATATTGAACGACCTAAAGTGTCGTTTGGAAAATACATCGCTTGATTTAATAAAACAATCGAGTTTACAAAGTATAGGTCCCATAAGAAAATCAACTTGTGCGGAAATAAGTTTGTTACAATTCAAACGATGTTTTAAAGTGCAAAATCCTAAGTGAGACGCGTCGTCACCGCGACTCTATGATGTGTCCACATGCATGCCATGAAGTGAATGCCTTAGAAACCTGAGATAAAACATGCTAAAGTGTCAACACAAAGGTTGAGTGAGTTCATAGAGTTTGTATTGAAATATAAAGCCTTTCAAAATCGTTTATGCAAAGAAAGGCATTGTAATTCACTCGCCCAAGTTCCACCCATACAAAACTTGCAACCTGTATTCACAACCCATTGCCAAAATGTATATAGTTTATGTTCACGCATGATGTCAAATGAATTCACATAATAATGCATGACTTAATGAATCAATGTTTACTTGACATAATTATACCAAGACATTCAGCTCAATGAAAATCCCAAGACATTCAGCCCAATGGTAATCCCAAGACATTCAAATTTCAATGATAATCCCAAGACATTCAGCCCAATGATAATCCCAAGACATTCAAATTTCAATGATAATCCCAAGACATTCAAATGATAATGATAATCCCAAGACATTCAAATTAATGATAATCCCAAGACATTCAAATTAATGATTTATGATATAGGATATGACTAAACATTAAGTTCGCTAAGCATGTAGTTTCAAATAATCATGATAGTTATAAAATAGTTGAGCATGTATCTCCCCAAAACAGCTTATGAAAACAAGTAAAAGTAGGGGCTATGGAACTCACTTGGTAAAATGAGGCGATGACAAAAGTGAGTACATCAAATGTAGCGTGAATCTCAAAACCCTATTATGAATGGTATGATATGTAATGAGTTATGATGTAATGTTATGCATGCATTTCGATGTTATTTATACCATTTGCGTAGTTTTGAAAATAATACTTATCGTCGAAAAATACTCTTTGACGCCTTGACCATTCTTAAACCACTTTACAAGTATTTTAGTCAAAATGTCATCCTACAATGGTTTCAGAATGATTTATGGTGAAATTATCACTTTTCGTCAGAAACAATGTCGCGGAAATTTCTTGAAATGACAAAATGGCTCCGAATAACTAGTCGTAATGGTGTACGTCGAGCGTTAGGAAACGAACTCGACGGTTTTGGAAAGTTTGTATCAAAATCTAGAAGTTTCAGTTCATGAGTTTTCGACATAAAGGTCTCGAACATAAAGATAATAAGGGTTAAAGATAGTGATTTTGGCTAAAATGTTGGTTAAAATGAGTTTCGCCAATTTTAAGCATCCAGAATAATTTATTACAACTCCGCTTATACAAACGGTCGATTGTTTATGAAAATATGCTCGGTGATCTTGATTTTATTAGAAGACATTTCGCTCCAAAAGTTCCACATCATAGTTAAAACAACCGTCAACATGGTCATTTTAGTTACCGTAACACTTGTCTCAAAAATAATATAGTTTTTCGTAAAATAATAGTTACGGCAATTTTATGAAAACGCATATCTTCGCTGCTTCAAACTGCTTTCACGATAATACGCCCTTAGCTTCGTATCAAAGTATACTATTATATTTTTGATAAGTCGAAATAATTTGTGAAGCTTAAGGCTCGCTTTTGACTCGAATAAAACAATAATAGGTTGCTGAATTTTCGTAAAATATATATTTCGTCAAACTTTAAAATTCATAACTTCTTCGTTATAACTCCGCTTTTATCCGCTCAAGCGGCCACGGATTCGCTTTTAAAGTATATTTTCTAAATATCAAGGCCAAAAATTGCGTGCCTCACCGTCGGATTTTCCAGAAAATCAAAACAAGGACAGAACACTTTTATACTTATCGAAAATAGTTTTTCTCGCATCAAACCTATTCTAATCCCTACAAATCAACTCCAAAGCTAATATAATCCTACCATACACCTTCTTAGGTGTCATGGGTTCCTAAACATCATCAAGACCAAAGTATACCAAGGGGATAATTATAGGATGACCTTATATATATATATAACACTAAAAATCATGTAATAATGGTATAAACAACACAAGTCATGCATGTTTGCTCCAAAAATGAAGAGATACTTATGAAATGAAAAGGAGATATGAAAAATATAAATGATATGCTTACAAGTTAATATGATGAGGTGCAAGGAACAAGGTTTAGCCTAAACACTCTAGGTTTTTATTTCAAAACCTTATTAAGAGTGTGTTCTAGATTGTAATACTTGTGCTTGAGAAGAAAAAATGATGATCCCTTGTAGCTCTTGATGTAGAACCGGTTTTGAGACAAGGAAGGAAGAGAGAAAGAAACTTTACAACTTGTATTATTGATTGAATAAATGAAGTGTAAAATGGGTTGGAGTGTAGATGAGGTTAAAGTATAGATCTATACAAAAGAAAAGTTACCAACTCCATGCGATTTCACCCCCTCATGGCCGGTTTTGGGGTTAATATTTCAACAAAACATTTTTTTTCTTTCTATTATTGTATATATACTTGTGTAAATAAAAGTGTAAGTTAAATAAGTATAAGTAAAGGTAACTTGTCTACATTTGTGAAATTAGGATAGTGTTGTCTAAAATAATCTTTAATGGATCAAAGTAAAGTATATTGAGATCATATAAATTGTAAAATACATTTCTTGAAAGATTTGAGTGAAATAATAATTATCGTAGTTTTTAAGAAAAGCGTCGTAATAATATAAATTTAACGATTTATATACAAAATAAGTTTAAAACGCTGTAAACTCAAAATATTGTTTTTATAAACTAATATAAGTATAAAAATATCTCGGATCATTTTTGAAAGTAGCGGATTAAATTTTTAAATAATAACTCACGCGATAACGCTTATTTAATATAAAATTTACGCGTTTGAGGTGAAATGTAAAGTCGAATGAACTAATATGATGCAAATGATGCTAATGAAATGTAGACTAAACTTAGTCCATATGAAATGCTCGTGATGATATGATCATGAATTACCGCTAAACCATTAAGGTTACTCGAATTTGGAACACGTAAACCTAGTTTACGATAAATGATGAAATAGTGAAACTTGAGAAATGACTCAAATTGCGAGTTGTCACATTCGCCCATCAAAAAGGAATTCATCCACGAATTCGGTTCGTGTTAGTCTCTCGTGTTTAGGGTTTGATGAGGCAAGTTTTCCATTCTCGAGCAAAACCCTCAAAAGATTTTGGTAACCGATTTTTACTTAATCTCACAACTCATCAAACAAGAACCGCCATGAGATTAGGCTAAATCGGTTCGAGTAACGGTCTTTTGAAAATTTGGCTCGGTCATAGAATTGCTTACACATATAAGCCTACTACTCCCTTCATTGCATGATTCTTCCCGAATTAGACATAGGTGATCGTGCTATGTATAATTTAGGAGTAACTATGTAATGCTTGGACTAATCGACTCATATGATGTTTGGTGTTAAGTCAACTTGGTGTAAAATTGTGATAGGGAATGACAGGCATTCTCCACGCCGAGTGATGTGAGTATGATGGGATGGGTATATGAAGGCATCCATGTGACAATCGATATGAAATGAGAGTAAATAACTCGAAAATGTACGATAAACCGCATGTAAAGTGAACATGCACTTATGATGAAATGATGAGATGCTATGATGATGTAGTTATAGTCTAGGGTCAATGATGCAACCTAGTTCTCTATAATCAAGCTCGATGCCAATCACACCCCAAATTACTGCTTTTGCAATGAATGGAATTCGGGATTGACCATCATAGCATCACAAGCATAGATATATTGAACGACCTAAAGTGTCGCTTTAGAAAATACATCGCTTGATTTAATAAAACAATCGAGTTTACAAAGTATAGGTCCCATAAGAAAATCAACTTGTGCGAAATAAGTTTGTTACAATTCAAACGATGTTTTAAAGTGCAAAATCCTAAGTGAGACGCGTCACACGCGACTCTATGATGTGTCCACATGCATGCCATGAAGTGAATGCCTTAGAAACCCGAGATAAAACATGCTAAAGTGTCAACAAAAGGTTGAGTGAGTTCATAGAGTTTGTATTGAAATATAAAGCCTTTCAAAATCGTTTATGCAAAGAAAGGCATTGTAATTCACTCGGCCCAAGTTCCGCCCATACAAAACTTGCAACCCGTGTATTCACAACCCATTGCCAAAATGTATATAGTTTATGTTCACGCATGATGTCAAATGAATTCACATAATAATGCATGACTTAATGAATCAATGTTTACTTGACATAATTATACCAAGACATTCGGTTCAATGAAAATCCCAAGACATTCAAATTTAATGGTAATCCCAAGACATTCAAATTTCAATGATAATCCCAAGACATTCAAATTAATGATAATCCCAAGACATTCACCCAATGATAATCCCAAGACATTCAAATTAATGATAATCCCAAGACATTCAAATTCCAATGATAATCCCAAGACATTCAAATTCCAATGATAATCCCAAGACATTCATTTCAATGATTTATGATATAGGATATGACTAAACATTAAGTTCGCTTAAGCATGTAGTTTCAAATAATCATGATAGTTATAAAATAGTTGAGCATGTATCTCCCAAAACAGCTTATGAAAACAAGTAAAAGTAGGGCTATGGAACTCACTTGGTAAAATGAGGCGATGAAAAAGTGAGTACATCAAATGTAGCGTGAATCTCGAAAACGCCCTATTATGAATGGTATGATATGTAATGAGTTATGATGTAATGTTATGCATGCATTTCAGATGTTATTTATACCATTTGCGAGTTTTGAAAATAATACTTATCGTCGAAAAATACTCTTTTGACGCCTTGACCATTCTTAAACCACTTTACAAGTATTTTAGTCAAAATGTCATCCTACAATGGTTTCGTAATGATTTATGGTGAAATTATCACTTTTCGTCAGAAACAATGTCGCCGGAAATTTCTTGAAATGACAAAATGGCTCGAATAACTAGTCGAATGGTGTACGCCGAGCGTTAGGAAACGAACTCGACGGTTTTGGAAAGTTTGTATCAAAATCTAGAAGTTTCAGTTCATGAGTTTTCGACATAAAGGTCTCGAACATAAAGATAATAAGGGTTAAAGATAGTGATTTTGGCTAAAATGTTGGTTAAAATGAGTTTCGCCAATTTTAAGCATCCAGAATAATTTATTACACTCCGCTATACAAACGGTCGATTGTTTATGAAAAATATGCTCGTGATCTTGATTTTATTAGAAGACATTTCGCTCCAAAAGTTCCACATCATAGTTAAAAACAGCGCCAACATGGTCATTTTAGTTACCGTAACACTTGTCTCGTAAAATAATATAGTTTTTCAAAAAATAATAGTTACGGCAATTTTATGAAAACGCATATCTTCGTCGTTTCAAACTGTTTTCTACGATAATACGCCCTTAGCTTCGTATCAAAGTATACTATTATATTTTTGATAAGTCAAATAATTTGTGAAGCTTAAGGCTGCTTTTGACTCGAATAAAACAATAATAGGTTGCTAAATTTTCTCGAAAAATATATATTTCGTCACAAACTTTAAAAATTCATAACTTCTTCGTTATAACTCCGCTTTTATCCGCTCAAGCGCCACGGATTCGTTTTAAAGTATATTTTCTAAATATCAAGGCCAAAAATTACGTGCCTCTTGTCGGATTTTCCAGAAAATCAAAACAAGGACAGAACACTTTTATACTTATCGAAAATAGTTTTCTCGCACCAAACCTATTCTAATCCCTACAAATCAACTCCAAAGCTAATCTAATCCTACCATACACCTTCTTAGGGTGTCATGGGTTCCTAAACATCATCAAGACCAAAGTATACCAAGGGGATAATTATAGGATGACCTTATATATATATATAACACTAAAAATCATGTAATAATGGTATAAACAACACAAGTCATGCATGTTTGCTCCAAAAATGAAGAGATACTTATGAAATGAAAAGGAGATATGAAAAATATAAATGATATGCTTACAAGTTAATATGATGAGGTGCAAGGAACAAGGTTTAGCCTAAACACTCTAGGTTTTTATTTCAAAACCTTATTAAGAGTGTGTTCTAGATTGTAATACTTGTGCTTGAGAAGAAAAAAAATGATGATCCCTTGTAGCTCTTGATGTAGAACCGGTTTTGAGACAAGGAAGGGAAGAGAGAAAGAAACTTTACAACTTGTATTATTGATTGAATAAATGAAGTGTAAAAATGGGTTGGAGTGTAGATGAGGTTAAAGTATAGATCTATACAAAAGAAAAGTTACCAACTCCATGTGACTCACCCCACCCCCCCCCCTCATGGCCGGTTTTGGGGGGGTTAATATTTCAACAAAACATTTTTTTTTTCTTTCTATTATTGTATATATACTTGTGTAAATAAAAGTGTAAGTTACATAAGTATAAGTAAAGGTAACTTGTCTACATTTGTGAAATTAGGATAGTGTTGTCTAAAAATAATCTTTAATGGATCAAAGTAAAGTATATTGAGATCATATAAATTGTAAAAATACATTTCTTGAAAGATTTGAGTGAAATAATAATTATCGTGTAGTTTTTAAGAAAAGCGTCGTAATAATATAAATTTAACGATTTATATACAAAATAAGTTTAAAACGCCAGGTAAACTCAAAATATTGTTTTTATAAACTAATATAAGTATAAAAATATCTCGGGATCATTTTTGAAAGTAGCGGATTAAATTTTTAAAATAATAACTCACGCGATAACGTTTATTTAATATAAAATTTACGCGTTTGAGGTGAAATGTAAAGTCAGGAATGAACTAATATGATGAAAATGATGCTAATGAAATGTAGACTAAACTTAGTCCATATGAAATGCTCGTGATGATATGATCATGAATTCGCCGCTAAACCATTAAGGTTACTCGAATTTGGAACACGTAAACCTAGTTTACGATAAATGATGAAATAGTGAAACTTGAGAAATGACCTGAAATTGCGAGTTGTCACACCCCTCAGCTGACTAACATCAACTCAAGGGTAATTCATTTTGAACAAGCCTTTTTGAAAGAAACAGCTAACTTTGTCAAGGACCATAAATCCGGCAAAGCAAGCTAATGAAAGTGGTGAACACATCAAAGTTTTGGAAATTTTAAATGATTCTCTCTTCAAGATGTTCGACTCATCGATATTATGTCCATCATTTTGCAAACATATTCTGTTGAAGATCATGAAAGACTCCACCGAGACCTCCGAAATTGTTTCAAAATATGAGAAAGCTCTTGTAAAACTTGAAAAGAAAATGTTTCATATTTTAAACAACTTGATCGAAAACCGAGGAATGCAAGTATGACAAACGTCGATGAGCATGCCTAGAATGACATGAAAGCAAAAATGATTTTTGAGGGCTCACCGAAAGTCAAAAGGAAAAGCAAGGAAATCGTGATTAAAAACCATTGACCGAGGAGAAAGCAAATGTTCCCAAACCGTTTCCAAACCAAAATGTCTATTTCTATGCCTCCTCCAAAAGTCAATGAGAAAAATGTTTCATCAAAACCACCACTCTACCGCCATTCCTAAGAAAAATGTTGATAAGGGAAAAGCGGTTATCGAGAAACCAAAAGTTTTAGCACTGCCTTTTAAGATGAGTACCACTAATGCGCCCGCCTCCACATCTAAAGAGACTAGGATAGCTGAAACCACCTCCCTTCATAAAAATGTGAATCCTAATGCGTGTGCCTTACCTTCTACAGGACTAGAAAGCACCTCTAAGAGCAGCAGACTAAAGCCTAAGAGCAATACAAGGAACAATAGAGTCTCGACTGCCTCTAGGAGTAGTTGCTTGAATAAAGAAAAGAAAGTAGAAGAACACCCTAGGAATTTACAGCTTTTGAATAAGAAAGACATTTCTTCTGAATGTACTGAACCTATGAAACTTGCTAAGTCTAATGAATGTGTTGAATCTCTTTGTTTAACTTGCAAGAAATCTTTACATGTTCAAGATGATTGTGTTTCTAAGAATGTGGATGATAAGCTCATTAAGAACGTCCCAAAAAGTAATTACGCTAAACGAGTAGGAAGACTAGTTGCAAAACTTAGGCTTTACACTACCGACAGAACCAACGTGTATACTTTAGGGATGATATTTGGAAACCCAGGTAGAACTTTCACACTCAAGAACGGTACAATGAATGATAAACCGAATTCCTCGAACAAACCTCGTTGAGTGTGCTCGAGATTTTACCTCTAACCTAAAGGAACCTAAATCCAAACGGTTTCCACAATATTCTTTTTCTCAGAATCGGCGGGTTATCGAAATTTGTCTTTGGATCGTCGACTGGGTTGCTCCAAGCACATGACCGAATCAAGTCTGCGATCAATTTCGTCTTGAAATTCATGGAACCGTGACGTTTTGGAAATGATCATGTAGCAACTATCATGGGTTATGGAGATCTACCTTTGGAAATTATTTGATCACTCGGGTTTACTATGTCGAAGGGTTGAGACACAATTTGTTCTCGGTCAAGGCGCTGCGTGATGCGATTTAGAGGTTGCTTTTAGGAAAAATGCTTGCTTCGTTAGAAACTTGTATGGCATCGATCTCTTAACCGGGAATCGTGATACAAACTTGTATGCTATCGACATCAATCAAATGGCCTCTTCATCACCAATATGTCTTATGACACGAGCATCCGGAACACAACCCGGTTGTGGCACGTAGGTTATCCCATCTCAATTTTAACCCCATCAACAATCTTGCCAAAGACAACATCGCCAATGGACTTCCAAAGTTCAAATACACCAAGGATCACTTATGTCCATCATGCGAACAAGGAAAAGCAAAGAGCATCATATAAACCCAAATCCGTACTCTAGCTCGAAGCAAGGTTGCATATGTTGCACATGGACTTATGTGGCCCAATGAGAGTTGAAAGCATTAATGGGAAAAAGTATATTCTTGTTATCGCCGATGATTATTCGAGATATACATGGGTTAAGTTTTGAGATCAAAAGACGAAGCACCGTGCATCATCATCACCTTTCTCGAAACGAATTCAAGTACTTCTTCAATCTCCGAAGTGGTTGTAAGAATGCACAACGACACCGAATTCACAAATCGTGAGTTAAGAACTTATTTTGAAGATGTTGGAATTACACATCGACATCGCTTGTTAGAACTCCACAGAGAATGGGTAGTTGAAAGAAGAAATAGAACTCTTGTGGAAGTTGCTCGCACAATGCTAATCTATTCTAGTGCACCGTTATTTCTATGGGTGATGTTGTTGCACCGCTTGTTTCACTTAGAACCGATCCCTAATCCATCCAAGATTCAATAAAACCCCATGTGAAATAGTGAACAACAGAAACCGGATATCTCTTACTTTCACGTGTTTGGCACTTTGTGCTATCCTACGAACGACGAGAAGATCTTGGAAAACCGAAAGCAAAGGTGATATTGGAATCTTCATTGGATATTCGAGATAACTCGAGGGCATTCTGTGGTGTATAATGTAAGAATTAGGAGGATCATGGAGACGATGAATGTGAATTTTGACGAACTTTCACAAATGGCTTCGAGAGACTCGCCTAGAACCCGCACTAAACCGATGGACTCGGACACATCGCTCAGACTCGTACCTCAAAGAGCTCAATCAACTTCGCTTGACAATCCTAATGAACAAGAATGGGAGAATTTCTTCGAGTTAATGTTCGATGAATACTATGGTGGAACTTTGACAAATGCATCAAACCATCATTCCGCCGCACCCGCCAAAATCATCCTCCACCACCAATGTAAGATGCATCTACAACGGTCGAAAGCAATGCACCAACTCCATCTACATCATCTACATCTACTCAAGTTCTTGCACCCGCTCTACCATCGCTTGATGAGCAAAACCAAAACCGTAATGATGCAACGTTAGATGACGACTTATTTGAAAACCCGCTTGCTACGGAATCACCGAATCATCTTCATGCTTACGAGAACCATCTAACTCGCACACGATAACCAACGGTATCCTTCACTCGAAGTGGACAAAAGGCCACCTAATTGAACAAGTTATTGGTGAACCTTCAAGGCCAATTCGCATTTAGACGTCAACTTGCAACCGATTGCGACTTGTGCATTTACCTTTGCTCAATTAGCAATATTGAACCAAAAACATTAGGGAGGCAATGGCGATCCCGCATGGATAGAAGCGATGCAGAGGAACTTCTCCAATACCGCCTTCATGACTCTTGGGAAATGGTTCCAAGACCCATTGACGTCAAGGCCATTGATCTCAAGTGGTTATGGAAAAACAAAAGGGATGAAGAGATGACGTAATTGCAACAAAGCTCGCCTTGTGGCCAAAGGATACGAGACAAGAGGAAGGGATAGACTTTGAAGAGTCATTCACGCCGGTAGCTAGACTTGAAGCGCTTAGGATATTCTTGGCCTATGCAACTCACAAAAACATCACGGTTTATTAGATGGACATTAAGACCGCGTTTTGAATGGAACTCGAAAGAAGAAGTGTACGTGAGTCACCGAAGGCTTCATTGACTTGGAACATCCGACTCACGCCTACAAACTCAAAAGGCAATCTATGGTTTAAAACAAGCTCAGAGAGCGTGGTATGACAAACCGTCCTCTTTCCTTATCCAAAACAATTTCACCAAAGGAACAGTTGATCCTACCTTGTTTACACAAAATGCAAAATGACATTTTGATTGTTCGATTTATGTGGACGACATCATCTTTGGGTCCACTAATCCGAACCTTTCAAAACATTTTGAAAATCTCATGAAAAGCAAATTTGAAATGTCCATGATGGGGAACTAAAATTTTTCTTGGTCTACAAATACATCACCCCTCGTGGAATTTTTATTAATCAAGCTAAATACACAACCGAGATTTTGAAAAATCATGGTATGGAAATTGTGACTCGGTCGGAACACCAATGGTAACTTCACCAAAAATTGGAGCCAATTTGTTTGGGAAACCTATTGATCCAAGAAATATCGGAGCATGATTGGTTCTTTCATGTATCTTATCGCTAGTCGACCGATATTCATTTTGTCGTTTGCTTATTAGCACGGTTTCGTGCAAAGCCTCACCGAATCGCACCTCAAAGAGGTTAAACGGATCTTCGGTACCAAGACATCCATTCACATGGGACTTTGGTATCCGGGCGAACCGGATTTGATCTAATTGCCTTTTCGATGCGGACCACGCAGTGATCAAGTTACGAAGAAGTACATCGAGGAGCACAATTTTGGGTGAAAATTTACTAAGTCGGTCTTCAAAGAAACAAGATTGCACCGCACTTTCAACCACCAAGCCGAGTATGTGTCTCTATCTCGTGTTGAGCTCAAGTTCTATGGATGAGAACAAACTCATAGATTATGGCTTTACTTTCGATAAAATACCTATGTATTGTGACTCGAAAAGTGCCATAGCCATATCATGCAACTGCTCATCACTCAAAGACTAAGCATATCGTAGTCCGCTATCACTTCATCAAAGAGTACGAAAATGGTAGTGTTGAATTATTCTTCGTGAAGATCGATTACCAACTCGCGATCTATTAACGAAAGCCCTTCCAAAAGAAAGGTTTGACTATTTAGTTCGACGAATTGAATGCGAAGCCTAACCCCGAGGAGTTAGAACGTCTTCTCGATTCTTCTTGAAAATGATTTTCCAAAGTCACAGTAAATAGTTTTGAAAAACAAAATACAAAATTTGGAAAACCAACAAAAGCAAAATATAAAAATATAAAATTCTCAAAAATACAAAAACAATATAAAATCAAAAATCCAAAAATATTCTTCTCACGACATGT
The DNA here is from genome assembly GCA_022545495.1 of Chrysanthemum lavandulifolium. Lineage (NCBI taxonomy): Eukaryota > Viridiplantae > Streptophyta > Magnoliopsida > Asterales > Asteraceae > Chrysanthemum > Chrysanthemum lavandulifolium. Next base: position 262,334,187 of record CM040243.1, on the reverse strand, counting down.
CTCTTGTATAATCGATATTCTGTACGTATCTAGAAATGTCATTCAACAATGATACGGGGATGTACAGATGCTTGAGCGAGAGTTCTTTTAATATGTTTTCTAAAACATGTCGTTTCTCAAAATTTCTTCATAAAATGGCTTTCGTATACTTCAGTACGAAACCCGGACCGAAATGATGACTTTTGGTTATTTCTCAAATCAAAACTCGTGCTTTTATAGAAAAAATCGAGTGTACGCTTCAAAGGCACTACATTTAAAATGGTGAGAATCATCATCATCTTGAGCACATTTTCAAGATTGTTCAAAAGATTTTCAAAATCTTTCAAAATATTTTGTGCTCAAGATAACTCCTCTAAAACACTTTAATTGATTATGCTTTATTAAAGGGGAGTATAAAACAAAATGTTCCAAATTCATGCTTAAATCAAACCGCTTTGTCTCCCTAAAGATTCTAAAAATGATTTTTAATCGTGGATATCAAAAACATCTCGAAAATGCTATTTTTGAGGGGAGGAGACGTGATTAAAATGTGATCAAAAAGTTTTAATGATCGTTGTTTGAATCTCAAAAGAGCTCGACTCGCTTGAAACCAATGAATTGACGAGGAATCATGTACCATCTCGAGAAACTTTCTATGGACTTGACCAGACGGGTAATAATTTAAAGCTAGTTCTCTAGTGATGTAAACGTGTCTCGAATCGGTCTAGTTCATTTAAAGTCGATCAATTCAAAAGTGCAAACTCTACCCTCTATGTGCGATTTCATCAAAACTTATAAGCACATGTGAAGGGGAGTGTTTCAAAATATAAAACTCTTGGAGTGTCTCAAACATGTTTTCAATCATAAACACTCGAGAGATTTTCAATGAAAATGGTTTTATGGCAACAATAGGACAGCTTATGGAGTTATAAGGTGACTAAGGATAGGAAATTGCCCTATGATCCGCCAGAGTGGAGGGATCTACCCAGGACATCACCAATAGTTTGTATTAGAAGTCCTTAGGAATGATTGAAAAAGGAGTAATGTGAGAAAGGAGAAAGAAAGGGTTGAAGAATTAAAAGAAAAGTAAAAGAAAGGGTGAAAAGAAATAGCCTCCATACTCAACCTTAGGGCGTAAACCGGGTTCAATACATATGCTACTATTTGTCACTAGATGACGCCGGTATTGAAGACAAAGACGCTATGGACCCAAAGATGCACCGCACTAAACCTTCTAGCCACTCAATTCCTCTCAAAAGGATTTGTTTCATTCTCACCGGAACCCTACATAATCTATCGACTTTCTCTTAGAGATCGTTGGTATTGAAGAGGAGACCTCTCCCTAGTCTCCGCCAGAAAACCAAAATGCACTAATTGAGTCTAGAGCCACGAGATTCATCAAAAGATCTCATAGGAACACTTGACATGGCATCGCTTGTTGTTCATCAATAAGGGCACAAGTGATATATTCTAGAGTCCCACGCAGATCTTAGCAATCCGCCGAACATTTATGAGAAGTTTCACTTACGTGATCTTCATGATTGAATGGAAACTCCCCGCCAGTGGTCAACATCAAACAGCCCCGACAAGCAGTCACTTCGGTAATTCTCCATGGATTACGCTTAGTGTGTCTCAAACGGTCTCACGTGGGGTGATGCTTTGGTGTACCTCACCGACTCATCCGAATCAGATGTACTTCGGTATATTGTGTTATCTCACTTGTGGTACTCCAGTTCAGAACGGCCCTTGTGAGAATTAGAGACATGTTTTCACACTATGTCATAACACCCTCGAAATTCAAACTTGTAAGTGCGGAATCCGCTTATTACTAACAATGTTTTATGTTTTCTTCTTATGGAAGCTCCGAGCGGATGGATCGTGCGCACTCGCCACATGCTCATACCAACAACACATGAAAGATCTCATCATAATCAAAGGAGATGATTCTTCGTCAATGTCAAAGAATCTACAAAGCTTAAAGACTCGAACTACATCATTGGTAACCAAAAGACAAATAGAAGTGTGAGCATGGTGGAGAAAGAAGTGGAGAATGACGGAGACACCTAACCATCAAAGTTGACAACGGCAGACAACCACATTATCTGATCACAAAGCATGAAGGAACAAAGAATCAAGACTATTCAATATCTACACACAAAGTCCTAGCTCAAGAAAAGTAGAGACCTAATCAAGTGGAGCATCGTTTGAATGACCACCCCTTAGGGGGAGATTGTTAGCCTTAATAGTTTTATTAAAAGTGATGATCATTCACATTTAGGAACTTTGTAACTCGTGTTAGATATCGTGATAGAATAGTCAACAGGCTCGTGGATTGGGCTAAGCTAAATGGCTAATAGTTATGTTAAGCTAGCCTTTTATTAAGTGTAATCCAATCCAAGTCCATGAAAGCCCAAAGAAAGCCCAAGCTAAAGCCTTTAGGGTTTTATGCCTCTTGTATTATAAATACCCTCAAATGGTCATTTGAGGGTGTGCTTGAAAGTGTGTGTGTGTGTGTATTTTCTCTCCTTTGAATATACAACATATTGTTTGCATATCTTATACTCATAACATACACGGATTTATATATCATTCAAGTCACCATCCCATCTTTATCTTTCCTTCTTTGTTTTACGCATATGTTTGTGTTTGGGTTTCACGAGTTATACGCATAACTTTGGTTAACGTGGGTATTTCGTGATAAGGTTGATATATCGTAGTGGTCCTACACATACATATCATCAAGCGAGCATTTGGAACGAATAAATCGCAGCAGCTAGCTCCTCTTTTGATGCTCTCAATCTCAAATCAACTGCTAGTAGTAGTTAGTTCCTAATAGAAAAAAAGCCTAATACATGAGAAAGTAAAAAATAAACATAATTTGACTACATTGATGTTATATCATCTTCAGGCTGGTAAATACAAATTGCAAACATCAAACACGGATATTCAGGACATACACCTTATATTAGAAAACAAGAGTTGATAAATTAATTTTCCAATGCTAATGATGTCAGGGAAACCAATTATGAGTAGAAATCCAGCAAATCAAAAGTATATCAGAGCAGTATAACTTAAACAAAATATTGAAAAACTTAAATATCACATTAAAAGATTGAACGAACCAATTGTTCTATTGAGGAAACCAAATTTGTTTGCACTCAAGGTGACCAGGGAATGTAGTGTGAGGAACGTCTATCCAAGAACTTGTTAGAGCTTCCCATTTTTCATTGTGAGGATTTTTAAATAAAAATTCTTTTAGATCAGGCGTATTCCCTTCCATCATCTTCCTTATCACCTAGTAAGAGGACCTTATGTAACTCGGATGGCAAATCAAGAACAATGCATCAAAGAATCGTGATTATTCCCACGCATGTTCATCTAGACATGTTCCAAGTTCAAGTTCAACATTCCCAACCGGAAACAAGACCCTTCTTCTGAATCAAGGATATTAGGTCCTATGGATATGTCAAGGATATTAGGTCCTATGCATATGTCAAACTTGCTTGATGAATTGAGTGTTTCTCTCATCTTGAGAAAGAACGAATGACCACCATACCGGTATAATACCCTCAGAGATGAAAGTAAGCTTAACTTGCTAGGGAGGAGTGGTTTGGAAAAGGAGACCGGGTAGTATATTACCGCCAGTATAGATGAAAGAAAGTAATCTTGGAGCATAAACTTGTACATTGACCGCCGGCCAAGTTGGATATAGGTTTAGGGTCAACCACTTGAGCGAAGCACTAGTGAAAACCAAGTTTTTGAGCTCGCAATGTGTTGGAATTAAATAACATGACATTCAAATAAATAACCACATAACATCAAAGTATTCAAGCGGAAGCGAATAGGATTTATTAATGAACAATTAATTAACATAAAAGAAGAATATGCGTACCTTTCTTGATTCTAGCCGAACAAGAATCAAATCTACAAACTAGCAATTAAGATGAACCATAAGTAGGATTTGAGTGCTAGTCGACTTAATAAAGTCAAATAGTTTAAATCACCAAAATCCAAAATAGGATTTCTCTACGATCATGTACGCGCGTATTGTTAGCGATTTAATTAGAATGCTAGTTCAAGTCACGAGTAAATCACGCAACAAACAAGGCTTGGCTCCGTATAAAAGAAAACGAGTCAAACCCATTTTAATTTACTACTGTCGATCCATTATTTGAATGGTAAAGAAACGAATAAAAACATGCACATGACATGAATAATGCATGCATGTATGATATACAGATTCTCAATGTAATTTTACGATACAATATCTAAGTATCAATGGTTGGTGTCGACGTATATCTTATTTATTTATTTTTTTATCCCACCGAATGGGACCAAAAAGGTATGTTTATATAGCACTAAAGCTTGTCTAAAAAGTCATTGCAAGCACCTCCTTAAGTTTCAAAACTCGACACTCAACCTCTTCGTTTTTCTTAGTTCGACCATATAAATATTTCGTGATATAATTAAATCTCATACGCAACGCGTGCAATCCCATAGGTCTCGAGTTCGATCCTAACTCACGACTACTAATTTATATCCATAAAACTAACAACTTCCACTTGGATATATCTTAATAGAGTGATCGCATCGGTTAGCGTCTAGCAACACTTCGATGCCTCTAGCACGACTCGAGTAAGGTCTCCTGGAAAAAAACCTTTTAATGATTTCTCATTATTATTATCTTTTGTTTCTAATACCATGTTAAATAAAGATATAGAATTAAGTCATTCTTTATTCAACCATTCTGTTTCTCGTTATTAGTGATTGAACAAGATTACCAAATCTTCTAAACATATTTAGGGAGATTTTGTGTGCCACACAAACATCTTGTCAACCCTACGAGGGCCCAACAAGATTAAATTCCAAATAAATTTGAAGGAACAAATTCTATCTTGACTACGAGAATAACCCACAAACTTTGTAACATTTCTGAAAACAACCCTTATGACTACGAGTTACGTATAGCGTTAAGTTGTTTCACAGAAGTGCACTACATTCATGACACTTATCTGGTATCTCAAGTCTGAGGACAACTATTTATAATTTACTTATAACAATATCCACAAAGTAAATTATGTAGTTGGGATAAGTCCTATATTCAATTCATTGAATATCATCCGAAATTGGTATGCATTCTCATCAATATACTTTCAAGTATATTCTACCATATCTCTCGATTTGTCTTAGTTTAATGATATTCCCATATCATTAATTGACAACGACGATTTAGAATAAATAAATTTATTCACGGATTAAACATGCAAATATAGGATACAATATATTATAAAATCCAACATACCAAGTATTTGATTTATCATAATAATTGTTTAACATCCTTTATCCAAATACTACATAGATCAATGCATGAAAATTCCAGTTGATGAATTATGCCTCAAGTAGTGACAATCATACTTGTTGACAAGGCATAAATCAACCAACTTGATCTATCATAATTTTGAGAATACATATTTCAAGAATTCAATTAGTGAAGTCCTTGTATGTATGCATTCACCAATCCACATAATAATTCATAAAGTGTGTGACATCCTCTATCACCAATTTATGACAATTTAAACTTTCAAACATTTTAAAGTTTAAAGTATTCTTGATAACGCTACACGCTGCTGCTCGGGGTCAAAGGAACTTCCTTTTCTTGAGCAAGTTTTATAACACCCTAGGCGGTGAACCTAATCGTTGTAGTGTAGTAATTAGGGTAAGCCACGGTATTGATATCGTTCTCTAGGGGAATAGGAATGCTAGTAGGAGTTACTACGCTAAGGTTAAGGTTGAGGAAGATTATTTTTATCTTTTTATATTTTATGAAAAATGAAAAGGTACTAATCTCGGTATTGGATTTGGGGGTTGGTATTTCACCGATTACTCTACTATTATCTAATTATCTAAACTAAAGTTGTGAGTCTATGTCTAATTAATGTGTGCTCGTATGATAGTTTAAAATGTGTTTACTTAGTTTGTATTACTCCTTAATTATCTCCTATTGATGGTTGAGTGTCACGTCTTATTCCTAGTTGCGTTGTGTGTCTAAAGTTGTAGGGTATGCTTTCTCCCTAACTCTTTGAACTTACCAAAGGGTCTTGTCTACAAACCCACTAAGATTATAGACTCCTACTCTAAGGCGCTCTTTGGATGGTTTAGCCTACAATTACTCGTGTAATTATACTCTAAGGTTCACAAAGATGAATCAAGCATTATGCACAACGAATGACCTATCGCATTACTAGATCATTAATCAACTAAGATAAGAAACAACCAATCAATATTTAATAATTAAGTTTCATACTTCCTAAGCAAACACACAAATAAATTAGCCGGACATGGAGAACATGCAAGCATACACACAAATAATCAAAGACATAATTGAATTAATGAAGTAAAGACTTATCTTGGTGTAAGATAGGGTTTAAAACCCTAAAATACTGTACAAGACACCTTAGGTTCGGTTTAGGTTTTACTCCAAAGACTCTCCACACAAAGACCGAAAAATTGGATTCTATATATAAGATTACAATTGCGACGGCGTCACCTTATGTTTAGTGACGCCGTCGTGTCGCCGCCATTAGGGTTTCGCTCTTGGCCACGTTAACCTTGCGACGGCGTCACCTTATGTCCGTGGCGCCGTCTCTTCGCTTCGACGTCGTCTCGGATTGCATCTAGGCCGCCCGAGTAGCGACGGCCTACTCTTTCACAACCGGACGCCGTCACTTGAAAACACGAGTTTGAGACCAGTATCGTCACAATAATTTTGACGGCGCCACAATGTAGCACCCGACGCCGTCGCTTCTACTTTCAAAGAATCGTGAGTGTCTTGATTTCGACTTTGGCCATTTTCTTCATATATTCGCGCTTTTCGTCCAAATAAGTGCCATTCCATTTTGCCTTCACGAGACCTAAAAGTGAAAAGGAACGATATTAAGCAATAACGGATACAAAAGTGATCAAATAAGGACTTAAACGACCCTCAAAATGGTACCTTTAAAACCTTATCAAATATCCCTACACTTGTTATTTGCTTGTCCTCAAGCAAATGTGCTTTTAGCCAATTAATTTATAAGTTAGGGGTCATGAAGCATTAATTCAAAACGGTCCACAACACATATAAGCCCCGCAAAAGTCATAACAAGCACGGAAATTACATACTAGCACCTCACATGGGGTGTTTGGATACTCACATCTCTCTCGGGTGTATATGAAATATAACAAATTGGAAATGGAAGATAAACACTCATTAACCGGTCCTAGTACATAGATTACCATAGGCTTGAGAATAGATCAAACCTCCATCGCTTTGGCGTAAGCACCTAGGAAAGACTATCAAAGAGGTCTTTAAAGGGTTGTAACGTTAGGCTTACGGTAGGAAATAAGGGTTTGGTGGGATAGGCTATTTAGTGGTGGTAAGTCAAAAATCTCTATGTTAAATGCATATGAAGAATGGCGTTGCTAAGCCAAGACTCGACACTCTAAACTCTAGATAACCTAAATAAACAAACATAAATTTAAAGGATAGATGTAGGATGGTAGCAGATGTTTTTTTTTTTTTTTTTTTATCACTCTATTTTTTTTCTTTTTTCTATTTTTTCGATTTTTTTTTTTTTTTTTTTTTTCATACATTTTTACTCTACCATCCTCTATGATAACATCAAAATACTAGGGATTTACAGGCATATCCCTACACTTGAGTTTTATTACTCTAACACTAATTTGACCCGAATTGAAAAGATCAAAACACTTGGGGTACATTATTACGCAAACAAAGGGTATTTGAATTTAACGTTCCCTTCCCGTCATTTCATAAACTTTAACTTTTCTCATGAATCCCAATCATCCCAAAACTGTATACAAAGGATATGACTCGACTTAGCAACTTATGCAAGTAACTAGATAATTGAACTAAGGGTTTAGGGTGATAACAAACATTTGCACTAAAAGTGAGTGCATAAGGGGTAGGCTAAGGCGATTTGGGTGTATATTTGGGGGTGGGGTGTAAACAATGCTTTCATTGATATTCGAAAACCGAAACATCACGAGAACCGCGAAATGATAGGCTCGAGGGGTTAACTAGGGTATCGTGTACTAAAATGAGTACAACGCAAAGGGTATGGGGAATTACTCAACCGATATGGAAGAAGTAATTATATTACGGTATCAAACAAGGGTTATCCTAATGCCTCTTATCATTTAGTTATTCCTAACTACACAAGTGTAGCCTCACTTGCGATCTCGGAATGCATCACAAAACAAGTTCTAGAATCTATTATACTACCGGTTCACACTCTAAGCATTAAAGATGAATGCTTTTAATTCCTACTAATCTAAGGCGATCCTCACATTTTGGGTGGAATTTAGGTGGTAAAGGGTTTTGTGCTAGTCATGTAACTTCCTATCCATGAGACGCTTTTGTTAAGACTAATGGCCCACTCCTATATGTCATGAAAATTTTAAATTTGGTGCCAAAATTACCTAACCGACATTTTCTCATGGTTTATTACACAAATGCAATTAGACAAAGCAAATAGTCAAGGATAAGCATAGTTTCAAAGTTCCGCTTTATTTTCCTCCTACATTTAAACCTGAACATTGTCCCCAATGTTCCCGAAAGTATCAAAGTTATGATAAAAGAAGGTAATTAAAACGAAAGAAACTAATACTCCCCGATTAGCTCGGTAGATCCGTGTAAAGTGGTGGTTAAATTCTTTTCAAGAAGAATTATTATGAAAAGCTCCTTCCAATCTTATGTAACTTCTTCTTGACAAACTAAACTCGCACACTTGAAGAAAACAAACAAAACCTTCGCGTAAAATCGGCGGTAATAATATATATAAGACTCGATTTAAACTAGGATATAATGCTTGTGGAATGGATGTTTACGAATTTCTAAGAAAATTAAGACCGAAAATTCCAAAAATTTATAAGTAGCTCGGAAAACGAGAAAAAGTAATCGATGTTTTTACTCCTTCCTAACGCCGTCAGTTGCATCTTGACGCCGTCAAAGTTATCCCGACAAAAACCGGTCTGCGATTTTCGCAAAAAAAATTTCGAAAATTTACATCTTTAGAATCTGGAAAATTTCGCAAAAACATCCATTATGACTCGATACAAGCATTTGACTCAAACAAACAAACATAAATATCTTTTAATTAATTGTTATTCTCATGTTTACGTTTCTTTTGAAAACGTGTGTAATCCTCCCTACACTTATCTCTTATGTAAAATACCTTTATATGCAATTAAGATGAAGTTAAAAACAAAATAAAGCATTTTTACAAATTTAAACATGAGGATAAACAATTAATAAAAGATATATGACACTAACAAGCAAACAATTAAGCATGGGTTGCCTCCCACGGCGCTTTTCTTTATTAAAGAGTCTTGTAGCTAGACTCATAGTCGTGCTCCCACGCTTTCCTCACCTATCCTCTCGTGCTCATACTTGAGCCACTCTAACGCTTCTTTCATTCTTTTGTAATCATCTCCTAATTCAAGGCATTTTTGTAATACCGCTTAGTTTTCTCATATGGGTACCTAAGCCCACTGCTTATCCCTTTCACTAAGCAATGGAATAGGGTCATTCTATTACAAACCTCGATGTCCTTATGTTTAAACCTAGGATGAGCGTGGCATTTGGTAGATGAAATCTTCAACTTCATCGTAGAATGTAATTAGACAATCAATCATCCTTTCATTCAACCTAGTCAATTGTTTGAAAGGTTTTCCAAAAATTACTTGAGTGAGGTCCTTATCTATAAATTCTCCTAAGTCTTCTAAGACCATGAACTCTACCAAGTAAGCAAAACTTCCGACAAACACGTGCAAATAAATGATCTGCATCAACAACATTGTTCCTTGATAAGTTAACTCATTGACCTTGATTTTGTTGTATAGGTCCCTTGAGATTAAGTTTAAAGGTAAGAATGAATTCAAATAAGCATCGAACCCTTATAGTCCTATTTTGCAAGGGAATTGGATGTTAAAGGGCCATCTTTCTCAATCCTACACCTAGGGTCAAAACATTGGGAGGGTCTTCCTCAATTTCATTAATGACCTATCCGCTATCAAATGCCTCACCATAATCAAATTCCTCATCGAATCGGAGTAATAGAAAGGACTTTGTTGTTGCCAATTTATCTCATTATGCCCTAGGTGATTACCAAAATGGTGAGTGGGTGAAGGGTTTTAGGATCGCGTTCTCAATCTCGGATTGGGAACAGTAGAGTGAAGAATCTTCGATGGAAGATATGGATCATGTTGAGTGATGGTTTTTACGAACGAGGGTCACGAAGAAGGGGATAGACTAAGAGAAAGCTAAAATGAGAAAAATTTACTTGATAGGAATCACAAAGAACCTAAACGAGGTGGACTACTAACTAGCTATTCTATTCCCGGCAATGCGCCAAAAACTTGATAACGCCACACGCGTCGCTCGGGGTCAAAGGAACTTCCTTTCTTCGAGCAAGTTTATAACACCCCAGGCGTTGAACCTAATCGTTGTAGTGTAGTAATTAGGGTAAGCCACGGTATTGATATCGTTCTCTGGGGAATAGGAATGCTAGTAGGGAGTTACTACGCTAAGGTTAAGGTTGAGGAAGATTATTTTTATCTTTTATATTTTATGAAAATGGAAAGGTACGAATCTCGGGTATTGGATTTGGGGTTGGTATTTCTCCGATTACTCTACTATTATCTAATTATCTAAACTAAAGTTGTGGGAGTCTATGTCTAATTAATGTGTGCTCGTATGATAGTTTAAAAATGTGTTTACTTAGTTTGTATTACTCCTTAATTATCTCCTATTGATGGTTGAGTGTCACGCCTTATTCCTAGTTGCGTTGTGTGTCTAAAGTTGTAGGGTATGCGTTTCTCCCTAACTCTTTGAACTTACCAAATGGTCTTGTCTACAAACCCACTAGAGATTATAGACTCTACTCTAAGGCGCTCTTTGGATGGTTTAGCCTACAATTACTCGGTAATTATACTCTAAGGTTCACAAAGATGAATCAAGCATTAAGTGCACAACGAATGACCTATCGCATTACTAGATCATTAATCAACTAAGATAAGAAACAACCAATCAATATTTAATAATTAAGTTTCATACTTCCTAAGCAAACACACAAATAAATTAGCCGGACATGGAGAACATCCAAGCATACACACAAATAATCAAAGACATAATTGAATTAATGAAGTAAAGACTTATCTTGGTGTAAGATAGGGTTTAAACCCTAAAATACTGTACAAGACACCTTAGGTTCGGTTTTAGGTTTTACTCCAAAGACTCTCCACACAAAGACCGAAAAATTCGGATTCTATATATAAGATTACAATTGCGACGGCGCCACCTTATGTTTAGTGACGCCGTCGTGTCGCCGCCATTAGGGTTTCGTCTTGGCCACGTTAACCTTGCGACGGCGTCACCTTATGTCCGTGACGCCGTCTCTTCACTTCGATGTCGTCGGATTGCATCTAGGCCGTCCGAGTAGCGACGGCCTACTCTTTCACAACCGGACGCCGTCACTTGAAAACACGAGTTTTGAGACCAGATCGTCACAATAATTTTGGGACGGCGTCACACAACTTTAGCACCGACCGTCGCCTTCTACTTTCAAAGAATCGTGAGTGTCTTGATTTCGACTTTGGCCATTTTCTTCATATATTCGCCTTTTCGTCCAAATAAGTGCCATTCCAGATTTTGCCTTCACGAGACCTAAAAAGTGAAAAGGAACGATATTAAGCAATAACGGATACAAAGTGATCAAATAAGGACTTAAACGACCCTCAAAATGGTACCTTTTAAAACCTTATCAATTCTTATTCTTTTAATGTGTTAATGCAATCGTGCTCTTAGTAGCACAACTAGTTCACATGGTCATTAACAAGGATGAAATCCTACCATGACTAGTATTGAGTGTCATCTCAATTAAACCAAAGATCATTGTATACAAACAACAATGTACTCATTAAAACTCCGTAAACTTTAATATCTTATTGTGTAATGTTTGATGCTTTCCTAACTTTCAAGTTTAAAGCTGATGACAATTTGCACAACATTTGACATATTGTTCATCCATAGAATCTAGGAGCAATTCCAGGCTGAGGATGTAATTCTTTTAGAATATTCATTACACAAGTTATCTAATAACTTTTAGTTAGATATCAATGTTGTCAAATCACTTCTTATTCAAGAATGATACAACAATTTTAATACACAACATGATGTACATGATGAATCTACAGGTCAAACTTAGACTTCATTCACGTTCTATCTTGTCAAAAGATATTTATCCATTTTCTAAATGATATATCATGTTTTATTAGAATCATTTATTTTACTGCACATGTTTATTGATAATAAACACATATTCCAAGGTTGTATGTTTCAATTCTTAAATCTTACAAGTGAAGTTTTATTCCAAACTAAGACTTAACATTTTAACTTACAAGCAATGTTACTTCATATATGTTATACAACATATAAGATTTAAAACATTAACATAATACTCCCACTAGCTTTCAGGAATACTTAAAATTTATCTTATTTCAATTATAAATCAAAACTAGGATTTAATAATTAAACATAAGAATAATTTTATAGATGCATGCATTTATCCATTCATGAATTATGCACTTCGTACACTTCCAAAGATTATATAAATTCAAAAAACTTTTCGATTACTTACCGTCCTCGCTCAAGTAATTTCTCAAGAAAGAGTTTTGATATTCCCTTGTCATATTTAAAAACAAGTATGACAATTATCACCTTTATATATTTAATGTGTCTAGTAAAGAATATTCAATCATAATTTATTGCTTAAGTATGATTAATAATCTTGTCATAAGACATGCATTAAATATGTGTACAATATTGTCCATATGATTTCTACATAGAAATTCAAACCACTAGGGTTTTTCATCTCTTTGAAGAAACTCATTTCCATTCTCTAGTCTAACTATTAAGATAAACCAAATTTCCAAAATTGATTATCTTTATGGACAACATCTTTAACATTCATAGTATGAGTAATTTTCCCAATTCAATATTTGGTAAATCCATCATAATGATTATCAGGTTTACTAGAATCCTGTAACTCATGTTCTTCTCAGCATATAAATCAAATATGTGAGATATCCTTGCAGATCTATGAATGAAAATTCCGTCATCTTGAGGTCTATCATTTACATGTCTAATCTAATCATGATATTTACTAGTGTATTTAAGAAGATTATGTATCTTGTAATTTTATCTTTCAAGATAATAAAAACTCCCACTTGCCTTTTGTAATATATAGACTATCTATATATACTTAGCAGTTAGAGCAAAACTACATTGTTCTATTTTTGGGACATTACAAATACACATTGATAATTCCAGACTTTAGTTTTTTAATAACCTATTCATAAGTAGTTTAACAAATTCAGAATCATCAATCTTAAAACTTAATGTGATTCATCACATTCCATAATAAAATGGTGTTTTATTAATCTTCTAGGTTGGAGTCATATTGAGTATGTTCAATCCATAATCAATTTCTAACCTTGTTACTTTTTAAGAAAGAAGTTATGGTTATCATGAATCAAACAAATCAAATAGAGTTTGATTCTCCTAACTGAACATACCATCAACTTGTGGTATTCATTAGAATTAATATTGTAAGACAATCTAACAATATATAAGATAAACATATTCCTTTTGGCTTACCTATTACCAACTAAGTCAACTTAATGGTATAATAGACTTTCCAAGCCAATTACATGCTTTATAACACAAGTACTTTTTAATCAAGTCACTTCATATCCATGTCTCATCAAGAAAACATAAATTGTTGTAATCCCATTTAACGTTATAAATCATTGATCAACTCAATGACTTCTTGTATATGTCTTAATTAAAAAACATAACAAGTTAACGTCTTACTTTATTATAAGTCTTAAAAGACTTTATGTTTATGTCTTTACAATGAATCATAAACATGTTTAACTAAAGTAATTATGAACACAACTCTTGGTTTCAATAGTAATTTCAAGTTAATTTATTTACTTCCCAATAATGTAGGACTACATTATTTATTCATTTATTTTATGTCATTCCAAAAATTCATAAATATACAAATTAAAGTAGTATTAGATTACTTCATTTATTTATGTCATTCTAATAATACATAAATATTTAATTTGAAGTAGTCTTATATCTATCATCTTGACACATTTCTAAATACTTGTCTAATTTAGAAACTACAAATATGTCCATGCAAGGTCTGACTTCACATAGAGATTTACTTTGTTGTTACAATCTCGTCAAGTTCTCACATGACGTAAATTGCAACACCAAGTGTTTCTTGAATTAGATATGTTCAAGTTATATTAGAACGTTAGTCTCTTACCTTGCAGTCAAGAGAATCCGTTAACTCATATACTTATATGTTGCACCTTGCACACAATATAGATTTCTCCCATTTGTGCATGGAACAACATCACGTAGCAGATAAACAACACGACATATGTTTGTTTATGTGACTAATATGATTGTGTCATTGATATTAGCATAACTAGTAGATGTAGAACCACTTCATTGTCTAATAATGAGACGTACATGACTATCCTTGAAAACATAAGTTTCTACAAGTGGAAAGTAATTATCTTAAGACATTCTAGAGATAATCTGGGTTACTACAAAGATGACAAAGCTTGTAACTCCCACTGAATTAGAGATCATTACATTAATTCCTTATTCAGTAATAAGAACAAAATACTCTCAGTGGATTTGACAACATTGCAAGTGTTTCACTAACCAATGAAAGAAAATAGTGTTCTATTTACTTCCCTACACTTTTGATAAAGTTCATACATAACAATTACTTATGTACTTAAAGAGAGTATTCTATTATGTAGATGATGAACTATCCATCAATGCTATTAACTTGAAAAATTGGGCATGCAATTTCTTTCTTAATAGTTCTACTATTCCAACAATTGTAAGTAGTACTTTTAAATGGTCAAAACAAAACAACTAGATAAAATATGCTAGTTTGTCTTTTACCAATTACACAGTAATTAGTCTAGCTTCTAATTTAATAACTCAGAAAACATGCAATTTTCTTAACTATTAAAATTTGCTTACGAGTTATGTATTTAGAATTTAGACAATTCTAATTGTCCTATCATACCTTTCTTCATTCATGAAAAGGAATATAATTGAATCTCACTCTTTCTTATGAAAAGAGGACTAGGTTTATTCTTTTAGTAAAGTTGACTCTACCAAAAACCCTTAGGGGATGTTTGGTATGATGGAATGGAAAGGTAAGAAACGGAATCGAGGTATTTCCGTGTTTGTTTGAGCTGAGAAAGGAAATGGAGAATCAAAAATGGATTCTCATTCTACCATTTTGATTCTTTCCAAAAAGCAAAGAATGGTGTAGAATGGATTATTTTAAAGAGAGCCTTTCTCCATAGATTCATAGCGGAATCAGGTTGGCAATAGAAAAGTTAACATACAAATAGTAATTGTCCTATGCATTTCACATACTCTGACGATTTTTATGATTCTTCTTCATTAATGACAAGCTAATTTTCTTTCTCAATCATCTGCAACATCTCTTCATGGAAAATTAATTGGTTCTTCCTCGATGTTACCGGTTCTTGTCTCTGGTTTGCATCTCGTTAGAGCCACTCCTCATAGATACTTGTTGGTTGTTATTTTCATCCCAATGGCAAGAATATGAAATTGTTCATGTTCATTCAACCCTAGGCCCCAGCAAAGCAAAAGCTTTTTTTTATTAATGAAATTGTCGTGTGTTCAATAGCATGAAACTGTTTGATAACTTTGTCCCTAGATTCATGAAAGTGTCTTGTCTTCTGTTGAATTTTTCTTAAGAGATTATTCACAATAATTGAAAATCATCAAGTGACTTAAATGATTACTTTCGAATGATATAGTAAGTATATATATATCGAGACAAATCTCAAACCGAGTGAAAGTGATGACATAAATACTGGGAGTTGATAAAGAACAACATAGATAATTCATGCCTTCAAATATGAGTAGTTGGTTGAGAAAAATTTAGATAATTTAAGATTACATAAATGTATTATGACTTGATACTAAATAAATAAATAAATAATCAATCAACCCAGCAAAACAAATCAAATTAATATAAATATCTTGATCCTTTGTCGTAGCAAACAACTTGGCGGATCCTTGATCGATTCTAACACTTTACTCTCTACTTTACCCAAACAGGAGAATCCATTCTCTAATCTTAGAGTCATTCTCTTTCTCTGTCATTCCATTCTGCACTGTATTTCCATTCTTTGCGATTCAGTCGTACCAAACGCCCCCTTACAAGTGTATATCAGTTTACTAATACAGGAATAACCTTCATTTACGATTTAATGTTGCATTAATACATTTAAAGAATTAGCAAAATTCAATTTTAGTATTTTCGATAATTAAACTTTTCAAGAAAATAAAATACCCAAGGTAATATTCATATAACCATAGAAGTTTCTCGAAAACTAGGATCCAAATTATCATAGGTTCATTACATCAGTTGATCTGCTAGCAACGAACGCATATAATAAGGTAATCTGTCGAACATTAATTGGCTAACAATTTCCAACTCCTAGATCATTATGGGATTTATATTTTCCAACGCTATTGCAAATATAAACATGTTTTATCCCATCTTATGCCATTGAGTCCAAGTCTCACTTCCTACTCAACTTAAGTGTCTAACTTAAAGAACTGCAAATATGTCCATGTAAGATCTCACTTTACATAGAGATTTACCTCTCCATCACAATCTAGCCAAGTACTCTTATGACATAAATTGCAACTTCAAGTGTTCCTTTTAATTAGATGGCATATAACTTAATTTAAAAGGGTACTAGTTTTGATTTTATGTGGTCAAATCAAATATGTACAAAGATGTCATGCATTCATCTTGTAGCATATATTTAATAAAAAAACTTTTTATTACCAATTCATAAAGATCAAATTATCAAAGTTTTGATTGAGGTATTGGGTTCACCAATCAAGGAATTTAGCGTTAATTATCGTCCATTATACCGTACTTTTGCATAAGGGTAATTACCACTAAAGTGACGCATGGAATTAAAACTAATTCGCCCTTAAGATGAGTTTGCACATTCTATGGCTTACTAAGTAGCTCCATTCGAACTTACAGGGGGCAGAGGACCAGGTAAGCGCAAAGCATAACCTTAGACATCCTTTCGGTGTGATGCGAACTTCTTTATTAACCCCTTTATAGTTCATTCTAGTAGGTGAGCCGTTCAGACCATTTGTACCAAAGTCACGAATCAATTAAACTATTGAAAACTTAACTCTTCCAAAACAAATCAAATTTCGCCATTGTTTAGTCCGTATTATTTTTCTATTCAAATTACCCTTTGCTTAAACTGTCTAACATAATAAACAAACAAGTAACAAATAAAAAATAAACTACTAAAAAACAATGCGCAGATAATAAACAATTTATACGTGTAAACAAGTAGTCACATGCAACTTATTCGATAAAACCCAATTAATAATCAATTTCTAGGTTAAATTAATGTATATATTAATTAGGGCTTTCACTCTCTCAATTGAGAGTGAGCCACATACATCGACGAATCGATTGTGTAAACCCATAATTAATAATATACCAAATTGCACATAATTGATTCATTAATATACATAATTGGAGTCTTCCCCAATTCAAGATTTATCGTAATTAAATATGTCTCAACAATTAAACAATTATCAAAGCAACTTATCCATGACTAACATGCATGTATAATCATGGATATCATAACAATTATACAAATAAGTCACAAGATCGCATATCAAATTCCATGACACATAACAAATTATTCATGAATTAATCACGTAACCAATATATTAATTCTAGGTTTTAATAAGGTTAGCAAACAATTTTCAAAAACCCTAAAAATTTTATATATGTGTCGACTTAAAAAAATAGGGGGACGCCCCTAATAAAAAAAAATCGACCAAAAAAAAATAAACACAAACCCTAGATTAACATATCAAACAACATACAATTATTTGTTTTATTACGCGTTTATGTAATTAATTACTCGTTAAAAACCAATGAATCGTGATGCCACTGTTGGAATTAAATAACATGACATTCAAATAAATAACCACATAACATCAAAGTATTCAAGCGGAAGCGAATAGGATTTATTAACGAACAATTAATTAACATAAAAGAAGAATATGCGTATCTTTCTTGGTTCTAGCCGAACAAGAATCAAATCCACAAACTAGTAATTAAGATGAACCCTAATTAGGGTTTGAGTGCTAGTCGACTTAATAAAGTCGAATAGTATAAATCACCAAAATCCAAAGTAGGATTTCTCTACGATCATGTACGCGCGTATTGTTAGCGATTTAATTAGAATGCTAGTTCAAGTCACGAGTAAATCACGCAACAAACAAGGCTTGGCTTCGTATAAAACAAAACGAGTCAAACCCCTTTTAATTTACTACTGTCGATCCATTATTTGAATGGTAAAGAAACGAATAAAAATCATGCACATGACATGAATAATGCATGCATGTATGATATACAGATTCTCAATGTAATTTTACGATACAATATCTAAATATCAATGGTTGGTGTCGACGTATATCTTATTTATTTATTTTTTTTATCCCAAGGAATGAGACCAAAAAGGTATGTTTATATAGCATTAAACCTTGTCCAACAAGTCATTGCAAGCACCTCCTTAAGTTTCAAAACTCGACACTCAACCCTCTCGTTTTTCTTAGTTCGACCATATAAATATTTTGTGATATAATTAAATCTCATACGCAACGCGTGCAATCCCATAGGTCTCGAGTTCGATCCTAACTCACGACTACTAATTTATATCCATAAAACTAACACAATGCTCAATAAAGAGCGTCAAACTCTCAAGCACAGGAAAATTGGATTCGAGTGTGTAAAAAAACGAATTGTCAAAAATCAGATCACCTTCAATACATAAATGTGTCACACTTGCTAACGAATCCATTTGAAACGGTATAGGCTTCCTGGAAGCAGATAGATGGCGGTAACGAAAGCAGCAAAGACTTGGTACATTGTTGATCTCCCAAAGATCGTCGTTTTCTATTGAAAAAATGTCCAATTCGGTAAGACGAAGAAGGTTTTTAACCTCGACATAGTTCAAGCCCCCGCAACATGTAAGTTTAATCTTCTCAAGCAAGCTACAAGTAGAAACCAAGTTGTTAAACACGTCTTGAGTTATAAAGACGCACTCCAATTCCAATACACGTAAAGAAACACAGTTGATGACATTGGTGGAACAAATTCGAAAATGAAGGTTGGTGACATCCGCAGTTAATGCTTCTGTTGTTACACGAATTGTATGTAGGCCTTGCCTAGAGAATAAATCCTTTGGCAAAGCGAGAGACTGATCATCATCTCTGAGAGTACTTTTGGAAACTACAAGGCGTATCCAATTTTCGACGTCCTGTAGGTTCAGGTTGTTGTTTTTAATGATGCTTAACTGGAGATGAAAAGATTGAATGGGTGTGTTGTCTCGGTGGTACCTTTGCAAAGTGCTATGAATGACCTTGTTGTACTTTGTTTCGTTTTCGTCGGTTGAAAACAACTTATAGGGTTCTTCAGGAGGTATCAATTTAAGGGTAGGGAGGGTATACCAAGCGCGTAGCCATGACTTTGACAAGATGCAAGTGTGCGCCTTCTTTTAAAGGCAACAACGATTGAATACAATGAATCAACTCCACAGGAAGAACATCATCTTCATTGCTAAATCTACTTTTTGACCTAATTTCCGTATTAAAACACAATAATAACCTTTTAATCAATTAAAATATAAGTAAAAATGCAATGTAAAAACAGTCTCTTACCTTGGCGTAGGTAAGGCTTTGACCCTACGCCGTAGACAAATCGATATTTGTGTTTTGATCAAGAATCTTGTCCCTATCATCTTGTATCATGGCTTTCACATTCTTGATGCTATTCACTTCTAAATCAATAGTCTTTCCAGTAGCATCAATCACGTCACGTATTTTTAGCATTAGTTCATTGCATCGTCCACAAGTCGTAGAGTTCAATTGTCATGAACTAATTAGTAGGCAAGGATACGGTTGTCAGCAAACTCATGCCCAGCATAGACCAGCTTCTTTTGGTCTACATGAATACCTTTCTTGTCTTTAATCATATCTTTCACTTCCTTGATTGTGAGGCGACAGCGGACATCTAAGAGGGAACGTTTGTCCAGTGATGATCTGCACAAATACAGTCATCGTTCCTTTAATTATGATCAAGCACAAGATCCAGGGTGGACTCACGGCGGATATCGTAGTCGAAAAGGGTATGGTGGTCTTGGAACTTGATTCCAGCATGTCAGAACAATGCATGTGACTGATCTTTAATCAAAGGTGTTGTTCAATGAAACTAACAGAGAGTTGGTCTTTTGGTGCTGTTCCGAACATATATCCGTACAGGTCTTATATCATCATATTCATCCGGTTTGCATACACCTGCTTCAATGTCTCTCGTCTTAGCCAAAACACTCTCAGGTCATGTGTCCGAGTCCTTAACTTTCTAAGTGGTGCAATTACCGGTGGGCGAACTAACAATAATATAATCTGCATCTGTGAGTAGCGAATACAAGTACACAATTGAGGATCCAAACCGGGTGACAATATGTAACACTGCGTATGCGTCATCTATCTACCATTGGGTATAAAACTTACATTATCTATATACTGATAAAATGAACTTGTGTTACAAATCAAAGCACATAAAAACACAGTTAAAAAATATCCAACTATAATACCAGTCAGCTAGAAAATAATGAGAAGATTGTGCATGCAATGTACGAAAAGGATTTAAACATCTTTTTTAACTACAAAGCTTCATATGTTTATATAGTGTATCGGTAAAAAATGAATGCCGCAAATCCAAAGTCCAAAAGGATATCATTAAACTGAATGCAAATCCGATTATCAATTGACAATAACCATTCACATCACAAGAAGAAGGCTAACTTAGTGACAGAATACGTGATCAGTTCTGTGTTAGGAAGCATTCTGTCTAATTGAACAATCTGAGTGTGTAAACAAATATATTCGTTATCATTACTAATTGCACACAAAAAGACAGCTTTACAAACATAACAACAGCCTAAAGTGGACATACATTAATTTGACAAAGTTCAACACAGAAAATCAACGAATCCATAACGTACAGATTTGTGGTTCTTTCCCAGGTCCAGCAAGATAAAAAAATAGCTAATCAATTCCTTAAATCCATGTCTCCAACATGAAGAAAACAGTTTCCAAAGTCATACATATCATCAGACGAGCATTTGGAATCAATAAATCGCAGCAGCTAGCTCCTCTTTTGTTGCTTTCAATCTCAACTCAACTGCTAGCAGTAGTTCGTTCCTAATTTAAAAAAAATAAAAAAAAATAAAAATCCTAATACACGAGAAAGTAAAAGATAAACATAATTTGACTACATTGATGTTATATCATCTTCAGCCTCTCAAATACAAATTGCAGTAGTCATTACACATTGGGCACTAAAATAAATTCACATACAAATTCGCAATTATCAAACACGAGATATTCAGGACATACACCTGTTTGCAAAACCAATTGAATGTGTAGAAATCTAACAAATCAAAACAAAATAAAAGTCTATTGGAGCAGTATAACATAAACATAATATTGCAAAACTTATTACATCAAAAGATCGAACCAAATGTTCTATTGAGGAAACCAATTCAGTTTGCACTCAAGGTGACCAGGAAATTTGTGAAGAACGCTTATCCAAGAACTTGTTAGAGCCTCCCAATTTCCATTATGAGGATTTTTCAATAAAACATCTTTTAGATCAGTCGTATTCCCTTTCATCATCTTCCTTAACACCTGGTAAGAGGACCTTATATAACTCGGATGGCAAATCAAGAAAAATGCATCAAAGAATCGCGATTGCTCCCACACGTGTTCATTTAAACGCGTTTCAAGTGTAAGTTCAACGTTCCCAACCGGAAACAAGACCCTTCTTCTGAGATCATCAACATCAATGTCGTTCAAAGGAACTACTAAATCAAGGTTATCATGTCTTAAGTTGATGTCAAACTTGCTTGATAAATTGAGTGCTTCCCTCATCTTGAGAAAGTATGAATGACCCAAATTATCGCATGAACCTAAAGTAAGCTGAACTTGCTCGGGAGCAGTCGTTCGAAAAAGGAGACCAGGTATATTACCAGTATAGATGAAAGAAAGTAATTTTGGAGCATAAACTTGTATATTGACCACCTGGCCAGTTTCAGATAGCTCTAGGGTCAGCCACTTGAGCGAAGCACTAGTGATAAACATGTTTTCGTCCTCCAAAAGTCGATTCCAAGGGTCAGACTCTCGAGCACAGAAAACTTCGATCCGACTGTGTTAAAAAACGAATCATCTATAATCATACCCTCTATACATAACTGAGTCACACTTGCTAACGAATGTATTTGAAATGGTATAGGCTTCTCCAAATCATACGGCGCGGAGTAACGAAAGGAGCAAAGACTTGGTACATTATTGATCTCCCAATGATCGTCGTCTTCGATTGAGGTAATGTCCAATTCGGTAAGATGAAGAAGGTTGTTAACCTTGACATTGTACAAGCCCCCGCACCACGTAAGTTGAATCTTCTCAAGCAAGCTACAAGTAGACAACAAGTTGTGAAACACGTCTTGATTTATATAGACGCATTCCAAGTCCAGTACACGTAAAGAAACACAGTTGATGACATTGGTGGAACAAATTTGAAGACGACTAAGGTCGGTGACATCCACAGTTGCGCATTCTGCTGTTACATGAATTGTACGTAGGCCTTGGCTAGAGAATAACTCATTTGGCAAAGTGAGAGACTGATCATCATCATCATCATCATCAAGGGAAGCCCTGATATCAAGTGAGAGCTCTCGGAGTGTACTTTTGGAAGCTACAAGGCGTATCCAATTTCTGACGTCCTCTAGGTTCAAGTTGTTGGTATTGATGCTTAACTGAAGATGAAAAGATTGAATGGGTGTGTTGTCTCGGTGGTACCTTTGCAAAGTGGTATGAATGAGCTTGTAGTAGTTTGTTTCGTTTTCGTTTTCAGGAGGGATTAATCGAAGGTTAGGGAGGGTATACCAAGCATGTAGCCATGATTTCGACAAGATGCAAGTGCGCCCGCCTTCGTTTAAAGGCAACAACGATTGAATACGATAAATCAACTCCACAGGAAGAACATCATCTTCGTTGCTAATTCTTCTTCTTTTTGACATTTAAAAAATAAGTAAAAATGCAATGTAAAAAAGTTCTATTAGTGAGAGATTTTGGGCTTTAATAACAAAGAAAAAAAAAAAAAAAAAAAAATCTTTGCGACTATCCTAAACCTGCACAGGTTATAACATATGAAAATGTCAAATAGTAAAATGAGAACGTTAAACCCGCTGCCTCCAAAAAAAATATAAACTTCGCAAAACATACCTTAGCAAGACATGCATCCAAAACTTAAAAGAATTAAAAACTTGGCAAACTAAGGTTATACGTCTGATTGGATTTAGACAGCAGTTTACAAATACCATAAACCTAAATTACCAAACGATTATTCGAATAGCAACAACTCACAACAACGCAACAGAATTGTTCACCGCGTAGGGAAGAGGCGCCTGGAAAGCTTTGAGGCGGTGAAGAAAGAGAGAGGCACCATTTACCAAGTGGGCAGAATACAGCTGTGGAAATTGGGCTGAAAGAACACGCCACTAAGATCGGCCCAAGTTAATTAATTGTGTTTCATCTCTGGAAATTTTTTAGAATATACCTAAAATAAAAAGAGAGGGATTTTCGCTTTTATATAACAAATTAATATTGACTATTTTTTTACACAAGAAGTTCCACTTCGCTTCGTGTTTATATCAAAAAAAGGGCATAAAAATTAAGAAATTTCAATATCCGAAGATAAATAAAGAAAATCATGCATGCATGGTAACCTTGTACTATGAACACTAGTTATAAGTATTGTGCACACACGGAGTTTACATAGAAAATTAATCCGGCCTTTTGTGGCCACGGAGGTTCTCCTGCGCCGATTCCGGGCGATTCAAAAAAAATATAGAGTTTTTTTTATTAAAAAATTTGTTTCAAACTTAATTATGTATTAGTATCAATTAATATTTTATTAAAAAATTTGTTGAATGAAAGATTTAACTTTATTTAACTGACATTGGTGTTGAGGTTTATGTTATTGTTTAAACTTAACTATGATATCATTTTGTACACAATATTCGAGTTTAATAACATATAATGACCGTTGATAAAGTTAAAATATAGAGTTTTTTTTTTTTTTTAAATATTTTCAGATACCATTATATAAACTTAAAGTACAAATTACATGAGTTCTCATTATAAGTACAATCGCATATATTACTTTAATATCACAGTAATCCGTGCTTACATTTGATATTTATATTTCCCTTAATAATAATTTAGCCATATTTAATTTTCAAACCGTTTATGCATGAGTTAAACTTATAAAAAAGAATATGAGTCCTTATTGAATGCAGATATTTAAAAAATATTCTTTCAGATTTTCCTACTTAAACTCATAAAGAGGAATAAAATGAGTTGTTCGTATACGTACAACCTCGTATATTTATTTACGTACGAAATAACTCGTGCTTTAATCTGATAATTAAAATCTTTTGCATATAGATTAGGGGTTGGCAATCGAGTCGTGTACAGGTTGACCTATTCGGGTTCGCGGGTTGGCGTGTTATTTTAACATCTACCCAAACACGACCCATTTATTAATCATGTCAAGAAACTCAACCCTAACCAAGACCTGCATAACATGTGTAACTCATTTGTAACCCGTTTAACATATTTAAGTAAATAGGTCAAGTGATGAATAATGTTAGTGGTTTGGCGATTTTAACTAGTTAAAATGCAAAAATTTATTTAAGGATCTAAAAAATGATAAAAATAACATATAAACATATATAGCGTAATTCACTCATATATTAAGTACATAACAAAATACATAAAATCCAAATTAAACAAAAAATCCAAGTTACATACTTTAATTTTTGTGGCTTATATACTTAAACGGGCTCACGGGTTGATCTGTTTAATAATTACTCAACCCAAGCACGACCAATTTATTAAACGAGTTAGTTGGGTTGACCTGTTTTTTACCCAAACTTGTTTATCCTCAACCCAAAACTGTTTAATTTCGTGTCAGGTTCATGTCGTTTATCATGTCATGTCAAAAATTATCATCCCTATTGTAAAATATTATGCGCTTATGGGCTTATGTATATTCATCCTAATCTTGATTAACAAGTTAGGGTTTTCCTATAAATACCTCCTATTATAACATTATGAAGACATCTCAATAATAAGAATTTTCTTCTTCTCTCATTCTTGTGTTCTTGTTCATTACATTTATAACACGTTATCAGCACGAATTGTCTCATCAACAAAAAGATTTTTCACGAAGTGTTCCTAAATAAATATAGGTAAAGGGATGAACAGAACTTCCATGTTGAAGATCTGAGTCATCTTAGCCATGAGGTAATATTTTTCAATTTAATACTTCAATTCTTTGTTTATCTAAGAAAAAGTGTTTGATGGGTTTTTGTCTCTTTTAAAAAAAAAAAAAAAAAACTCATAATCAATTGTTTTTTTTTCTGTTTTTCGAGTATATTTTACCGACTCACATGAATTATTTTAAATTGGCAGTAGTAGTAGATCTATATTGTTTCTTATGGAAGTAACCTACAAGTACCGTAAATCTCTTTTAAATATAACGCCAATGACTCGGAAAAATATATTTGACATATA
The DNA here is from genome assembly GCA_022545495.1 of Chrysanthemum lavandulifolium. Taxonomy (NCBI): domain Eukaryota; kingdom Viridiplantae; phylum Streptophyta; class Magnoliopsida; order Asterales; family Asteraceae; genus Chrysanthemum; species Chrysanthemum lavandulifolium. The sequence continues at coordinate 262,308,314 of CM040243.1, read as the reverse complement.
ACAATATAATATTTCGCATGTAAAAATATATTTGATTGGCATGTGTTCTTTCTTGAATAAGTGAAGTGACGGCTAATTCGTAAAAATATTATATGTGTGTAATTAATTTAGTAACTTCGATCTCGTATTTATTTGTACTCAAGGTACCGTAACCATTGATATAATCAATAATGGTGATGATTGTTTATATTTTATCAACAAGATGTGTTATGATCTCCTTATGTGGATTAAAAAAAAAGAATGTCATAATCTCATGTTATGAATGAAAAAAATAATAATTAGAACCTCATGTTCTAATTTGATTCAATCAATAGAATCAATGACATACCTTCATGTTATGTTAAAGAAAAAAAAATTATTAGAACCTCAAGTTCTAATTTGATTCAATTAATAGAATCAATAACATAACCTCATGTTATGTTAGAAAAGAAAAAAGAAGAAAAATTATTAGAACCTCAAGTTCTAATATGATTCTTTCATGAATCAATATCATAACCTCATGTTATGATTATACTTATTCATAATAAAACCTCAAGTTTTATTACAATGAATAATTAAAAATACAATAACCTCAAGTTATTGTATCTCTTTAATGAACCTCAAGTTCGCTTATTATTCTCTAAAGAGAATCTCAATATCATAACCTCACGTTATGTTTAGAAAAAAAAAAAAAAAAAAAAAAAGACTATGAACCCCAAGTTCTACTACGACACACATAATCAAAATGCAATAACCTCAAGTTATTCTTTTAATGTTGAATCATGATTATCATGAAAGAGTCAAAATAGCATAACTTTGTGTTATGATATTCAATTAAAAAGGATAAGAACTCATGTTCTATCATGATTCTATCAAATACATAACCTCAAGTTATGATTAGAATGTTCTATGATGATTCTCTCAAGAGAATCAAATAACATAATCTAATTATGTTAAAGAAAGAAGCTAGAATATTATTCAATCAAGTGAATCAAATAACATAATCTCATTATGTTAGAAGAAAAAAAATGATTCATTAATAGAATCAATAACATAACCTGGTGTTATGTTTTAAAAAAAAGAAAGCATGTATATATAGAACCTCAAAAAGTTCTATTGATGTTAATTTTATTTTGTGTCTACCTTTTATTTTATTTTATGTTATTTCTATTTACAAACCTAACACAATCTTTAACTTCATGTCAATACTTCATCTATTTTCTTGATAGTGTAAATGTTTTAATATATAATATATATGTAGTTGTTGGATGACATCATATATATAATCAACATCATAGTCGGTCGGATTCACGCATGATACTTAACGATGAAAGATTTGTTAAATTATGGTAAGATCTCAAGGATATATTACCACACAAATGCAAGTAATATTCCCAAAAATCTCGCTATGATTGTATGCACCTCAAGCTACATTAAAAAAAAAAAAACATAAGCGAGTTCGGTCTCACAAATTTCAGTGTTAGATCTGAATTAAAAGGAAAATATATAACGGTGAAAGATCCGTTAAATGTATGTCAAAATCTAAAAGAAAGATTTGACCATCATAAGCAAGAGATTCTTGCTAATGCGAGCACCTTTTTCGCAATCTTAAGTAGTACATCTGAATGATGAAAAGAAAAATTGCAATGAGATGGTTAATGCCTCGAATATACTCATATATCGAGAACGATGCTTTGATATAAAATAAATGGGCATGTTTGAACAAACACGATAAACTCGTTTTCTAAATTTTCTCCATATTGTCGTGTTAAAAGAAACTGGTTGGCAACCTCAAGTTGCAACATAAAGATCATTATTCCTTCAAGTGAATGTAATAAAATGATCAAAATAAGATGTTCATTCCCTCAAATGAATGAGATAAAATGATCAATACGAGATCCGCATTCCCTCATGTGAATGTGATAACGTAACGATAAATGGTTAAAGATCATTTATCATGGTAAATGCTATGGTCGAGGTTGTATGACAATGACAAACCACTAGTAGTGGCGAAAATACAATAAGAAAGGAGCAAAAAAATGCTATTTATGCCAAAATGCAATGTGATGTATATGAAATATAAGTGTGTCAAAGATATTACACACTACATTCATAGATTTAAAAATCGTGATAGCGCATTTTGCTCCACGAAAGAATTATGAAATTTTCATGAGAAACGAAGTTAAGTATTAAAGATACATTATATTCTTTTATATCTTCCTCGACATGCAAAGCTTAGTAAAAGCTAATCACTGCCATAAGCTTAAGTTTATGAGAAATAATAATTATAATATTTTTGGCATGACCAGTTACACCATCCTGAGTCATTAATGATGCGAAAGCTATAGAAGAATAAAATTCTTCAATCTAATGTTATTATCTCTCAAAGAAAGGTGATTATTATTCTATCAACTAGAATGGGGATTAAATTTCTCAATTATAATGGAAAGAAAACAAATGGATATATGTAAGCATACAAATCCATGGTATGAACCATTTAGAGTTTAAAATCGCATCGTCTAAATGGTCATTAAATCGCAACCTCAAGTTTGCATGATTAAGAGCTCAATGCGAGCCTAACATTCCGGAGTGAGTATTTCATCATGAAAATACAATGAATTACTTCTAAATTATCAAATGAAACTGAGAGAAAAAACTTGTGTTGTTGTATGGGGCCATATTATAATATGCACAACAACAAAATTAGCATCATGCCAATATGTTATTATAAATCCTCCCTTTTATAATTGGTTTTGGTTATAAACCAAACATATCCCATTTTTGTTTTTTGTGTGCAAATTACTCCACCTAAATGCACATATATGGGATATAGAAGATGGATAATTCCTTCAGGAGGAGAGAAGTAGCTGCAAATTCAGAATGAATTATCATATTCTGTTGATCCTCGAAAGAAATTCTTTTATGAATTAATTATTCAATGGATAATCTAATAGCCATAAATAAACATTGGCTAAAAACAAAATTTCAGCTACTCATGCTCTAATTAGGAGTTGTCTCTCAAAGACACTATTTTATTATGACATGCCTCAAGCTTGGTAGACAAATCGATTCTAAATAAAATCCTCGATGAAAAATATGGAGCATGAAAACAAGATGGTTGTTCGAGGTATAAAGATCCCATGATAGTCTCATAAAGAGACACTAGACATTAAGGTTCAAAAGAACCTCGAAAGCTAATGAGATCTCGATAAATTCTATCTTGTTTTGAATTATTATGGAATCAACACAAAGCAGCGTCAATAATTTGTTTACATACAATATAGCGCTTGCTATTACGCATAATGAGGATCATAAATCAATTGTTATTCGAAAGTGCGCTCAATGAAACGTTGGCCAACGTGAAAAGACGCAATCTCGGAAAATACGAGAAGTATTGGGACATGAAGTCCATACAAATGAATGTGTAAAATCTATATAAATCGGTTTTTGTGCTAAACCGAAATAAGAGCTGTAAAGTTATGTGTTTTAATACTTGAATTGTGAAATAAATAAATTCACAAAATAATAAGTTGATTATTGAGAGACAAATTATCTCGAGGTAGATGTAAATATCTTATTAATATGAGATAAGTATCTATTTTCCTTAAAATTGGGTTTACTAGAGCTCTCGTATTCTATGAAGGATATGTAATGTCTCAAATATGGCTTACAACTTCAACTTCTAGATACGATTAATAAAGTTCTCAATAACTTTATTTGATAAAGTTGAATGAATCCTTATATGGATCAAAATGATTTTGGACGCATATTATAAAAATTATTTTTGCACATGTCTCAAAGAAATAATTAGTCCTCAAGTACCATACATAAGTATAATTGAGGTTTAGATGCCAATTTTGTGATTAATATGCGTCACGAGTGTATTTTTCTCTTTAATATTTGTACATGCATTGTATTTTTCCGACCAATTGATTTGATATTGGGTTGGAAGCTACACATATATTTTATCATTTTTGCGGACTTATTCGTAACATCATCAATTTGATGGAATTCATTGTAAATTTGTTGCCAACAAAAGTATATGAGCAACTCGTTTAGAAGATTAGCATGCGATGCTTGAAATATATACATTATTGAGGAGGAGGAGCATTATACGCACTGCACTCTTTTCCTTCATCAAGTTTTTTTTTATCCCATTTGGTTTTTCTTGATAAGGTTTTTGATGAGGCAGTTTATGAAGTATAATGAACGATGAATATCCAAGGAGGAGTATTGTAAAATATTATGCGCTTATGGGCTTATGTATATTCATCCTAATCTTGATTAACAAGTTAGGGTTTTCCTATAAATACCTCCTATTGTAACATTATGAAGACATCTCAATAATAAGAATTTTCTTCTTCTCTCATTCTTGTGTTCTTGTTCATTACATTTATAACAATCCCTAATATATATGTTGTATTTTCAAAACAACATATATTTAATATATTTAAAATATTTAAAATATAAAGTCTAAAAGGTATAAGTCTAAATGCGACTCAGATTAACCAAAGTTTACTCACACTCACACTTATATTTCGAAACTCAGTGTCCACAAAGGTAACATGCTTACAATTCCACATGCGATCATGCACACACACTATCATTCGATATGCATTCTTGACCCAAAATACAAATGCTACTGCTCCTTACATGACCTTCATTTGACATCCTACGAGACACCACCTGCCACATTCGAACTAACTCGATACACATGCATGCGACACCATATTCGACTCTTTAACATATATGTGCTCAAGACCTTTACTACAACGTAATAAGACATACACTCGACACTACACGTATATGGCTATCGAGGCACCACACACCCACACACGCTCATGTCCATCTCTAAAACAGTTACTACAAGTTTTTAGACCACACAAGACATGCAACCATGCTTACTGTTTATACGTTTACTTTACAAAGAAACACAAAAAAAATCAGTACGCATGTCTCATGTACATCATGCATGCATACAATTCTCAAACCTTGCTTGACCCACCAGCATATACGAACACCCATGAAATCATATCAATGATAATGACCCTTCTTTTACCTTTTCGCAGTATTTCAGTTTGAGTATAACAGCTTCGTTTATGGATTCTATGACATATATGAAGAAAACGCATAGAAGCTTATGTGAACTTGAACAACAAGATAAACACACAGTAAAAACACACAGTGATTTGGGGAAAAGTTTGTTAGTTTGATTAACTGAAATGAGATGAAGAATACAGATACTTAAAGAGAGTTACAACTAATTATTTACAAGCTACACCCCTACACTTTACTATATTTACATAACAGACCCCTGGACTTGTTAACCCATTCCACTTCTATACTCCCCCTCAAGTTGAGAGTGAGAAGAAGCTGGAACTCCCAACTTGTGTAGAAGATGGTGATGTTGATCCACAGGTAAGACTTTAGTAAAGACATCAGCTACTTGAGCTTTAGAAGGAACATAAGATGGATGAACTGCTCCAGCCTTAACTTGATCTCTAACATAGTGGCAGTCTACTTCAATGTGTTTGGTTCTGGCATGGAAGACATGATTAGCAGCAATGTAGATGGCAGCTTGATTATCACACTTCAAATCAACTGGACCTAAGTCTTTAATACCCAAGTCTTTCAATAAACTGACCAACCATGTAACTTCACAACAGGTTAGAGCCATAGCTCTATACTCTGCCTCTGCTGATGAACTTGAAACAACATTCTGTTTCTTAGATTTCCAAGAAATGGGTGAATCACCTAGCAATATACAATAGCCTGTTGTAGATCTTCTTGTCATTGGACAACTAGCCCAATCAGAGTCACAATAAGCAGTTAGATGAACTGATGAACTATTAGCCAATAAAACACCTTGCCCTGGACTATTAAGAAGATATCTCAACAAATGTTTAGCTGCCTGCATATGGACTGAGGTTGGTTGCTGCATAAATTGACTTAGCACTTGAACTGTGAAGCAAATATTAGGTCTGGTAATGGTAAGGTAGATTAACTTGCCAATGAGTCTTCTATAAGTTTCAGGATCAGGTAGAGGAGTACCCAAATCAGCTTGAAGTTTCACATGCTGATCCATTGGTAACTTGTAAGGTTTTGAATTAAGAACACCATATTCCTGCAACAACTCCATAGTATACTTCTTCTGAGATATGAAAATACCCTGCTCACTTCTTGATACTTCCAATCCCAAAAAATAACTAAGAGGTCCTAAGTCTTTCATGTGAAAATGAGAGTTCAATTGAGACTTTAGAACTTGAATTTCTTCTGCATGAGTTCCAGGGGTCATCATTTGTCTATATGTTGATGACATGTTGATCTTTGGCAATGACCAAAGATCAGGTTGACCTGACAAAGGAATTTTTGTCATATGAAGGACATGGGGGAGGCTGATGTTATCCTTGGTATAAGGATTAAACATGAAAGTAAAAGAATTTCTATCTCTCAGTCTTATTATATCGAGAAGGTACTGAGGAAATTCAATTACTTTGATTGTACTCTAGTGAGTACACCTATGGATACTTGTGAGAAACTGATGCCTAATCATGGCAAGGCTGTATCTCAACTTGAGTATTCTAGGGTAATTGGTGCCTGATGTATGCCATGACTTGTACAAGACCGATATTGGTTTTGCGGTGGGAAAATTGAGCGGTATACTAGTAATCCTAGTGCTCATCACTAGCAAGCGCTTCAAAGGGTGCTCAAGTATTTGAAGAGAACTATGGATTATAGTCTCTCATATACTAGTTACCCATCGTTGTTGGAAGGATACACCGATGCAAGTTGGATCGAGAACACTCAAGACAATTCGCTCTACCGGTGGTCGGGTATTCCTACTTGGTGGAGGTGCAATTTCTTGGGCATCCAAGAAACAAACTTGCATCACCGTTCAACAATGGAATCAATTTGTAGCTTTAGCAACCGGTAAAGAAGTCGAATGGTTGAAAAACTTGCTCATTGAGATTCCATTGTGGCTAAACCTATAGCACCTATTTCTATCCGATGTGATAGTGCAGCTACATTGGCTAAGGCTTATAGCCAGATGTACAATGGTAAGTCTAGACACATAGGTGTCGGACTTAGCATGATTCGTGAGCTTATCATGAATGGGGTGGTATCTATAGAGTTTGTGAGATCTCAATGAACTTAGGCGATCACTTGACGAAGGGTCCGGCTAGATACTTGGTTATAAAGTCTCGCTAAAGGGATGAGTTTAAGTCCAACTTAGTCATCGAATGCTAGGACACCCAACTCCTCCCGAGGAAACTTAGGAGCTGAGTTCAATGTGGAAAGTCGAACATTCGATGGACTGGAGCACATGTTTTGTTTACATCCCAAGGTTGTGCTCGAACTCACGAAAGGAGGATGAAGTCTGTATTTTAATGGTTAATTTTCTTTGAAAAGTGCTTAGCGAGCATGAATAAAGAGGAACCACCTATGTAAATGTTGAAGTTTTGCCGCTTCAGGAAGCTTTGGACTTTTAGCTTTTATAACATTTATGAATTTGGATATGGACACATGGCTTGTATAGTGTCAGGAGCTGATAAGTGTTTGAAAACTTGTGTGTATTTTATCTTCAGGTATTCAAATGGGTTGATGGGTTCAATTCTTAGAACACCCTGATTCTCGAATATTTGAAACGTGTAATTTACTAAGATGAAAATTCAATCCTCGGGACATTTTCGTTTATGCACATGTTTTGCTTGATGTTTATTTTTCATGCAAAGGAAGTGAACTAAATTTGGGGAGGATTGTTGGAAAATTTAGTGCACTTCTGGGAATAGTTCACACCTTGTAATGGGTTAGGAGGTACGGAGTGTACACCCATAAGTTCCATGAACACCCGACTCTTGTAGTGGTTTGTATTGGTAGTGCTTGGTGAAAGTACTTGTTGTGGTTACCATCGATTATCGTGTTTCCACCGGCGATATTCCATCGGATCGATGTTTCCACCGGTGGTGTTTCCACCGAAGTGGTGTTTCACCAAGTAGTGTTTACATTGAAGCGGTGGTGTTTCCACCGGCGGTGTAACCACCGATAGCACTATGAAAGTACCGATGAAAGTATCGCTTGTAACGGTCTTGACCTATTCAAGTGGCGGTTTCAACCGCTTAATGACCACGCTTAATTGGTCATGTAACCACTAACGACTATAATGAGGATATTTATGAGGCTATTAATGGGCCGATTAATACTCATAATTCCATTGAACTAGCCAAGAGTATTATCCTATAAATAGGATATCTGATTATGCATGAAAGACACACAGAAAACGTAAACACTTATTAGCGAAAGGGTTATAGAATTGTGCCTAATTCTCTAACTGCATTTGGTCTTATCCCAAGTAGATATTCGTGATACCCAGGCATTAGGGTCGAATAGTTTACTTTGGAAAGTGATCACACGATTCCAAGTGATATCCGGTAACCACCTAGTGGTATTGCTACTGTCATTGATTGTCTTAACCCTGTTCTGGGAGATACAACCCCAACAATTATCATTACCTAAACTTTAAGGTGTTTAGGATTGCTTATTTAAGTGCCATTATTTGCTTATATATAAGCAGAAACAAGTGTTTGACCCAAAAAAAAAAAAAAAAAAAAAAAAAAACTGTTTATTTGCTTAGTCAGTTTTCACTAAAATAGGCTGGTTAGTACTTGCTTAAATTTACAATAAGCAGTCCCAAACACCCTAGACCACCCTAATTGAAACACTTATGCATAAAGGAATTACAAGAGCATGATCATAGTTTATTAGTTAATCAGTCTAGTTAGTATGAAGTTTACTTCTTTTTTCAGAAATGATTCATGAGTAAACATATATTTTTCTGTAAAATGTTTGCATTGACCCTTTTTAATTGAGCAGCAAAGTTGTGTGTTTGTTATCAGTATGCACTTTATTCTTTTAAATAGGCTAGTTATTTGTAAATTATTTAAGATAAAGAATGGGAAAAGGGTGATAAATATCTATATGCAGACTCGAAGATTCTCTCTTTGGTCAATGAAAAAAGACCCTGATATCCCTCCAGCCCCGACAAACTAAAAATGTAGGACTTGATAAAAGCTACTACATTGTTATGAAATCAGTAGTCTTGTAAACAGTCTATAGTTTTGCAAAACACTTGATAAAGAAAACAATCTTAGAGAACATAAGTTTCGCAAACAAGTACGAGTGGATGAGGCATCATGGCAAGACAAACTATCAGCATGTTGACACAAATTGACAAACCAAATATGTCAACAAAGAATATATCTCGGTTTGGATCCACTCAAATGTCTGAATCCAATTCCGGTTTGCATTGGTGTTTTAATGTTCTGTATAATTAAACACCGGTTGACGAACAAGTGCACTCAAATCAAAATTTGGTTCCAGTAACAAAACGACTTGCTTCATTCAGTCGTTTATGTATATCATTAAACTATTGATTAAAAAGACTATCACAGGAACTTTCAAATTTTCGTTGCAGTACCAGATCTCTCATCACTTATATCATGCATGAGATCAATTATCTTTTCTAAATTTGGTTATATAGATTATTTTATGAACAGCCACCACTAAACATTAATTAAACACCAACTTCTTTGATTATATATAATAGCACCATCAAACCCAACACGAACCCTAAAAACAATACCGCATTTCTCATATCTCATCACAAGTACCGGGCCAAAATAAAACCGTGAAGTAATTTGTTTGATGAATTACAGGTAACTAAAAAGTGTTCCATACGAGGATTGGCTTACTACAAAATATAATAAGATCGTGCGGTATAAAAGCGCGTCCAAAAGCCACTACACTGTGAGCTGCATCCTTCTTCTACTGCACAGTTTTACGCTTCTTGGATCTACCATTTAATCTACCCTCCTTCTTAGGGTCACGCTTCACAGATTTAGCCTCGCGAGGTTCAGCCTTAATTCTGCAACGTAATATATACAAAACCATCAGTTAGTCAATCTCATCTAATACAAACATGCAGAATGGTAAATATAAACACGCCACTTCAGCGACAGTTTCAGTTTTCTTGTAAATGAACAGAAAACAAACAAACAAACAACTGAACACATAAACTTGGAACCAGCAAACAAGAAGAAAAGTCACGGTTCAATTATTTGCTCCTGATCCACATTCACACAACTCTACTTCAAGAAATATACATATGAAATGCTTTCAACTTACTTTGTTCCTTCCAGTTTTTTCAAGTCCTTTACCGCTGCCTCCACTGCATAAAGCGCCATTTTCTTCACCTGCCATAAAGCAATTGCACCATTTTATTTTACAACAAAACAATCATCATCATTTTCGTGTAATCATATCTGGCTAACTCATCATAATTTGATAGTTCACAACAACTTTTTAGTAGATGATATGATTGGAACAATAAAGATACTGAGACTTGATAATTAATGTCTTGCAGAAACCCAACCTGTCAACTCGTGTTAGACTTTTAGATTGTCTCATACTGGTTTAGAATCCTTAGTTGGTAGTCAAATTTTATAATTCCATAATTAATGATATATACTACAAAAATAAATTACTAAATATGATCTTCTAGTAAATTTTTTATTATAAACTTAGGAGGTTACAACTGAATTAGTTTTCATTACAACTAATGGCTTTATACGTACCCATCTGACCCACTATCAACCAAAAGTATCTTAACTCACGGAATTAGATAACTGGATTGTAAGTACCCACTTTGCTCTTCCATGGTCAACGAAAACTTCTTAATGCAAGCATGTAAACCACTAATCACCTCAACACAATTCTCCACCGCCTCTGAATTCTTATAGTACAAACTCTTATTCAAGTAATACCCGCTGCGTGGAGAGGTCGATGTAACTGACAATTCCACCTTTGATCAATAATTTTGAATACTTCATTATACTTCTGTTTTTGTATTTAAAAGCGGCAGCAATAGTCTCTTTTGCCCTATCCATAGCCTCATAAATATATCCCATTGGAGGCCTTTTCTCCCGTCAACCAAACGAAGCACTTCTAACAGCGGTTCACCAACGCTCACAGCAAACTTAACATTATTCCAAAAGCTAGGCAACAATATAGTGTTTGTTGTTTGCCTACCACCTACCTCCTTTGCAAACTTGCTTAGGTTCCAATTATCAGAAGTGAACAGCTTTTTAAGTGTTTCTTATTCACTTTAAAACTTTCAAGAGTTATAAAAGCTGTAGCAAATCGTGTCTTTATGGGCCTAACCATGTCTTTTGCCCGTGAACTCTCTCATCATGTTAAGTAGCAATGTGCGGTTGTATATGTATGTGTTCACTGCAATAGCCCTTTCAAGAGTTTTCTTTAAATGTGTCAATTTAAAGATATCTTCCAACATCAAATCAATACAATGAGCGCGCATGGAGTCCAATATATGTGTGATACTTCGCCCACAAGTTCACCAGCCTTAACATTGATGCTTGCACTATCCGTCACAATTTGAATCACATGATTCGGGCCAACTTTCTGGATATAGCGGTCAAACAATTCAAACAGCTTCTCACCTGTGTGAGAATAGCTAGAGGCATCAACCGAATCAATGAACATACTCCCTCGAGGAGTGTTCACTAGAAAGTTGACTAACGCCCTTCCTTTCCGATCTCTCCATCCATCAGTCATCAACGAACACCCGTAGATTGACTTTTCTGCTACATTATCTTGCATGAGCTTTTTGGTATGCTCCAACTCTAGCTTCAACATAGGCATCCGAACCTCATGATAAGTAGGAGGTTTTATACCAGGACCATGTCGAGCAACAACTTCAAGTGCTGGCCTAAAACTATCATACTTCACTGCATTAAACGATACACCCGCATCATACATCCATCGACAAAACTTTTGCACATGTTCCAATCTCAGCTTCTTTTGGACTTGGGCATGTTCTTTACTTCCAACTAAGTGCCCGCTTTTTTTCCCCGACGTGGTCGATGGCTTGAACATCTTTCGCTTTTTATTAGCCATTGAAGATGTGGTTGACATGGGCCTCTTTCCTTTGATTGAGTAATTTCTTCTTCATCTTCATCTTCTTCTAAATCAATTACATCATCATCAAAATGTGGTCAACAATTCTTTTGATTGCTTTTTCTTTTCAAACTCTTCTTTGAATAAAGCCTTCACTTGGGGAACTTTTGTACATTTCGCAACATCCGCTGAATCACCAAAGAAGATGATGTTTTGTCTTGTAATCCCCCGTGGAGTCCCACTCTACAGGATATAAATGTTGTATACACTAATACACAGACCATGAACTACCAAAAAGTGGAGTTCTAAACTGAAGGCTGATTAAAATATAATACTGCAATGTATATTGAACAGACTGTTTACCTCCAACTTATCTTCTTTTGCCTTATGATTCTGAGGAAGAACACGGAAATCTTCTGTTAGGCGGATACATTCGCCAACATTTTCAGGAGAAACAAAATCCAATGCAACTTTTATACAAGACTGCAGTAACACATATTCAACCAAAAAGAGGCGAGGTCAATAATAAAATTACAGAACATGGTAATGAAAATTAATTCTCAATCAACAGCATATCATCTATACTACTTTATAAAAGATTTAGGACTTGCTAAATAAAGTAGTCTTAAAATTTGTAAGACACAAAACATTTCTTTATTAAGAAATAAAGATCCATAGTCAATGTTGTTTCAGTGTACCATACGTTTTTCAGACTTTGATTCACTATAAATGTTTACATAAATGTATACTTGTGATTCACTATAAATGACTATAAATGTATATGTATTATTCACTATAATACATACGCTTAACAAGCCATAGTCAACACTTTATGGTAATAGCCCAATTTATTGTTTCTGTAACACTCTACCAAACTTGTAACATTAGCACAAAATCAGCAATAAACTTCTACAATCTTGCACTATAAAAACATGCCCATAAACTCTTTTCCTAAAACCTAAAACACACACCACTCTCTTCCAAGGTAATGACAGCCGCAACCTCCACCACCTGAATCCAACGCCACCACTACCAACAAGTTGATTATCTTCAACATGCAGAGACACATCCGAGAGCCTCTCCAATCGCTCTTCAACTCTCATCCTAATATATTCTAACTCAAAAGAAAAAGAAACAAGCATAGATCTCAGCCTCCTCTTTTTATACCCATAAAGTTTTTATTAAAACAAAAGTATATGAGAAATCACATCATACATCCTTTAGAAGGATAACTTCTTTTTTTATATATCCGAAAACATTAAAGAAAGAACAAAACAACTCATGTTTCATTCCTCTTTTATTTCGGTTTAGATAAAACCAAAAGAAGCACCACCTACCCGACACCTTGTTATACAAGATCTTGAAATCGAGCTCCTTGCAACAGATTCATGAACAATAAATTAGAATTGTGTTGTGGTTCGGTTGGATTAGGTCTTACTGCCTATTAACCCATGTTCAACCATCTTCCACACCCTTCAAACCCTCCAAACCCTCTACACCCTAACAACCTTTTAGCACCAAATACGAAATCCAATTTCATGGTTCGAAATACAACAAATACGAAATCCAATTTCATGGTTCTTTAACCCGAAACCATCAAAACAACGAGATTCAAAACGGTTGTGATTCTTTCTTGTTTTAGCTTCGGTATAAAAAAGTAATAAAAGGATGCTTTTTTGTGTTTCATTTGTAATGGAAGATAACAAGAAAAAAGTGGTGATATGAATGTTTACTGCATTTGTGTGTAGGCGTGGTTAGGGTGATAATTTTTATATCTCCTTAGGTTTAGGGTTTGAGGTTGTGGGCCAAGTTTGTTAATAAGCCTTGTATCTTTTGGATTATGTTTACTTTTGGGCTCAATTTGATGATAAATTTTGTTGTTAATTTCGGGCTAACTTATATATGTTTGTTCGATGTAACTGTGCGTCTGTACCACGTTTGTCAACAAATGTGAATCGAAACCTCGTGTTCATGAATTTTAAGATTGAATTTTCTTTTCAAATATTCATCTTCAAATATACGTTCAATATTTTGTTGTTGATAATGTTTTAAATGAATAGCTTGCATTATACTAAGAAATAAAAGTAACCCATTAAATTTGTAACCACCATTTTATTAATTTGCTAAAAAATTGAACCAACACTGAACGGCTATTAACTTGTAACATTCATGTATATTAATGATAGAAATTGAAAAACTATACATTCCATTACTATGCAACTATGCCTTTAGAGAAATAGTTATTTGAAAAGGAGTCCTTAATGTTTACAAATACAATTTGTTCAAAGAAAACTATTTCCAAATTTTTTTAAAAAACTATACACCAGTTGCCGCTAGGCCATTTATATCTAACTACACACAAAGGTATTTTATCTATCATGTTTCTAGATTTATTTATCTCTATCAATCTTCCCTTTAAAATTATAAATAAGAGAAAAAAAAAACTCGCACACGCAAATATTACACTAGGATTCAAGAAAAAGCGGCCCCTAACAAATATCATCGCAAGCATAAAATTATAAACACCATAAACGACTGCCACTAGGCACGTGTACTCGGCTATCTTACTCTTTTACAATGCATGAATAAAAAAGTTTTAAAATCTTGAGATGTTATACATGCTATTTGTACAATAATGTTAAGCTAATATTAAAATTGTTCTCATTTCTTTAAAAGTGTAGAAGAAAAACGTCAATGAATTAATGTTAATTGTTTCTATCTCTTAAGTTATTTAATAAAATATTTAAATAAGTAGCATTGCAATAAGTAACTCGATTACAAACTTTTCTTAAATCTTTGTATCCCTTAGGTCTCTGGTTGTTGATTTCGGCGAGGGTTTCTATGAGTGTTTGAATGTTAAAAACTATAAGCTTGGTTTCGGTTTATTAATGATCGTTTTTTTGTTTCAGATTGAGCAGGTTGGCTCGATTTTTCCGTTTCACATATTTTTTGAACACCCTTTTCCATAAAGCTTAAGTTTATATACATCATGTAGTCATTTTGAACAACGAAAAAACGTTGATTACTAATGTTATAGTTAGAAAAAAAAAACATATAAATGAAAAATATTTGTTTGCTACTAATTTAATCACAGGGTACCTGCCGCCGCATTGCGCGGGTACCTTACTAGTATCACTTAACATTTGCATTCACCACAAATACGAGCAAGAAAGCAAGTGTGTCTACCATATATTAACCCGTGCTATGACCATCTATAAAATGTCAACAAAGTTTGCAGCAACAGCAAACCACAAAGAATGCAACAAGAACGGGGAAACCAGTCTCAATAGTAGAGAAAGAACGAAATGCTTATTGAGGGTGGCAAGCACTGATATTAATTTATCACCATTAAGAGAACAAAGTTTAAATAAGCTTATGACAACTGGAAAACAGCAAAAAGTTAATCATGTTGACTTATTGACCACAAATCAGAGACACTGACTTTTAGAAAGAAATAACTCTCTTAATTCAAATATGGTACTAATTCTTTATCTACACACTTCAGCCTCAAGCGACAAAGCTAATTCCGTGCGTGAAATTAGTTTCATTACTCTAAAAAATGACTTCCTGTTATTACAAAACCCATTTCTCATATTCATGACAATTAGATTGGAGCTTAACTGTGGTTACCTACCTGTCAATTACAAAATTCATGCTATAGAATTCCCAAAACCTCCATATATAGGTAATAGTGGTTGTTTCGCAACTAAGAGAAATATTGTTGGTCCCAATATGAGTAAAACAATATAACGAAATTGCAATATAATGAATAACTTGTCAATATGTTTTCTGTCGAAATTCTGTACATGATTACATCTATATATAGATATCTAAAAGGCATGTCCAAACGACATGTTGGTTCTGAAAATAACTGCTAATCGGTTATTAAGAATGTAATATGCAACTTCGGTCCTTCAAGTTTCTTGTCTTGATAAATGGAGCAGTAGATCGAGATTACTTGCTCACATTCTCCTCCTTAATCTTGATCGTTGCTTCGTCCTAAGTCTTGAACTCCAAGCATTTGTCGCATAGTCACGAACTTGAGTCTTGGTAATGCTTTAGTTAGAATATCTGCTCTTTGAAGTTCTCCACTTACGTGTTCTACTTTGATATGACCATTCTCTACGCATTCCCGAATGAAATGATAGCGAATGTCTATATGCTTGCTTCTTTCGTGAAATACTGGGTTCTTTACGAGTTGTATAGCTGATATATTATCAACTCTAAGCGTTATCTTCTTTTCTTCTAATCTAGTTAATTCACTGAGTAATCGCTTTAGCCATAAGGCTTGACATGTCATTCTTTGTAGCCGCCATGAATTCGATTCACATGATGAGGCGCCATCGTCGGTTGCTTCGAGTACACCGTGATAGGTGACTCTCCAAAGTAAAATACGATTCCAGTGGTTCCTTTTCCTTGATCCGTATTAACTCCATAACTCATCGTCAGATCCCGTAATCTTGCACCTCCGTCTTTCTTGTATATTACTCCATGGTCTTTCGTTCCTTTAATGTATCGGATTACTTGTTTCTCGCCTTGGTGATGATCCTTTGGGTCTTGCATAAATCTGTGAGTAGTCCGATCGAGTAACTAAGATCCGGTCTTGTATGCGTAAGTATCCGAGACTTCAATTAAGCTTCGGTAATAAGTTGCGTCAACGGGTTTCCATCTTCCGCCTTGACCAACTTAGTGCCGGGATCCATCGGTGTCTTCGTGTCATTACTCTCCTTCATGCTTGTTTCTTTCAAGATCTTGTTAATGTATCCAGTTTGCTTGATTGTAATTTCTCCTCCTGTCTGTGTAACTTCTATCCCAAGGTAATATGCTAGCAACCCTAAGTCGCTCATTTCAAATTTATCTTTCATCTGGGATTTGAACAAATCTACTTCCTTCTTTGGAGTGCCTGTGATTATCAGATCATCTACGTATACTCCAACGATAAGTGTAGAAGTCTTGCTTCTCTTTGTGTAGATCGCTTGTTCGAGATTACATTTCTTAAAGTCTAATGACTTTAATGTTTGGTCAAGCTTCACGTTCCAAGCTCTCGGTGCTTGTCTTAAGCCATACAAAGCTTTAGTTAGCTTGTAGACTTTTCCTAGGTTTCCTTGTTGAATGAAACCTTCAGGTTGTGTAACATAGACTTCCTCCTTCAATTCTCCATGTAAAAATGCTGATTTTACATCTAAGTGGTGTACTTGCCATCCATTATATGCTGCTAGCGCTAATATCAATCGAACTGTCTCTATCCTAGCAACTGGTGCAAACATTTCATCAAGTCTATTCCCTATTCTTGTACATAACCTTTGCTACTAATCTTGCTTTATACTTTATGATCCTTCCTTGTGCATCTCTTTGGTTTTATAAACCCATTTGAGTCCTATTGCCTTCGGTTTTCGGGCAATGTGGTAAGGGTCCATGTGTTATTTTGTTGATTGAATCTAATTCAATTTCCATGGCCTCAATCCACTTCTCATCTTTTGATGCTTCCTTGTAATTACGGGTTCTTCTTCAGAAAGAATAAGCTCGGCGCTTCTACTTCACGTGCGGTTTGGTAAATTTCCGTAATATCCTTTAAACCTTGTATAGGTCTATGATCAAATCTAGGATCTGAGCTCTCTAATGAGCTTATAGTAGCTCTTTCTTCATCTGAGTTAGGGTTGAAAGTATATGATGGTGGTGTGATTGGTGAGGGTGGATCTGGTATCGGTTCTTGTTCTTGATACGTGTTGTTAGTGTTTTCTATGTTGACTGGTGTAGGATTATCATAGTCAACTCCATCTATTACAAAGGTAGTCCAAAACGTATCTTCAGTATTCGTATCCTCTTCATTATTATTCCAATCCCACGGTTTCGTTTCCATAAACTTTACATCCCTACTAACATGTTTCTTCTTTCCTACTGGATCATATAGCCTACATGCTTTTGATCCTTCTTCAACTTCAAGTAAATCATTGGAATGCTTCTATCATCTAACTTCTTCAAGTGAGGTATCGTAACCTTAGCATAAGCTGTGCATCCGAATATTCTTAGGTATTCTAAGTTTGGTTTTCTGTTGTAGAGGGCTTCATATGGTGTTTTATCTTCCAGGGCTTTCGTCGGTACCCTGTTGAGTATGTAAATGGCGTGCCTTCATCGCTTCCGCCCAAAAGTTAAGGGTAACTTCATTGCTTTCATCATACTCCTAGTCGTTGATAACACTGTTTCTATTTCTCCTCTCTACTACACCATTACTGCTGCGGTGAGTATGGTGTCACAAATTGTCTCTCAATTCCATTTTCCTTACAGTACTTGGTGAATTCATGTGATGTAAATTCACCTCCTCTATCAGTTCTTAGCATCTTGATTTTCAACTTTAACTTTGATTCGATCTGGTGTCTAAATTCCTTGAATGTGCTAAACGCTTGATCTTTCGAGTTTAGAAAGTAAGCCCACATAAATCGTGTGCAGTCATCGACTAATAAGAAGATGAGCTTCTTTCCAGAGTGTGTTGTTGGACTTATGGGACCACAAAGATCTCCATATACTAAGTCTAACGGGTTCTTTGATCTGAATTTAGCTTGGTTTGGAAATGGTGTTCTGATGTGTTTTCCTAATAAACATGCATCACAGATTTGTCCTGCATGCTTTATTCTTGGTATTCCATCCACTAAACCTTTCCTTGTCATTTTATCTATTGCATCAAAGTTCAGGTGACCTAATCTAGCATGCCATAACCATGCTTGGTCATCTACGTTTGCTAAAAGACATATAGGTGCTACTATATGCAATCTAATACTGTAAAGTCGATTCTTAGATCGTTCTACTTTCATCAACAACTTCTTGTTCTTATCATACAAAGTCAGTAAATTTCCATCCATGATGATTTTGCAACCTATTTCGGTAAGTTGTCCTAGACTAAGTATGTTGCTCTTGAGGTTTGGAATGTAGTAAACATCCGAGATCATCTTCTGTTGTAAGTTTCTACATCCTAATAGTATTGAACCTCTACCCTTTATCTCTACATACGATCCATCTCCAAAACGAACACGTCCAGTGATGTTTTCGTCAATATCTTTAAAATGGCCTTTGGTGCCTGACATATGGTTGCTTGCACCATTGTCTAAATACCATATGCTAGCATCTGTCGTAGCATATTTTCGGGGTTGTACTTTTTCTTCATTTAACAAGATTTCTTCAGTTTCGTGTATAGCCATTAGCAATGATGGTTCATCGTCTTCTAAGATAAGGTTTGACTGTTCTTGAGTTGTTGATGGACTTCTACAATCCTTCTTGTAGTGTCCGAGTTTTCCACAATTATAGCATGTGATTTTGCTCTTATCCCATCCTTGTTTTCCATTGTTTGACTTATATGAGTGGGATGAGTTTCCTCCATTCGAGTTGTTTCTATTTCCCTTATTCTGCCAGTTTCCACGTGAATAGTTTGATCTACCTCTATATTTTGTAAATCGTTTCTTATTTCTAGAATGTTCGCCTTGTGCGAATAATAAGTTGTCTTGGCCATCTACTTGTCCTCCCTTTCGAGTTTTATTCTCTCCTCGAATGCCTTAAGTTTTCCCGTGATCTCATCTAACGTAATGTCATCGAGATCATTCATCTGTTCTATGGATGCTACTATTTGAATGAATCTATCGGTGTGAGTCTAATAGTTTTCGAACTAAAAGTGATTCATCCAACTCTTTTCCTAATTCTTTTGCCTTTGTGGCGTAGCCGTTCAATTTGGTCAGAATACATCCACCGTTTCATCCTCCTTCATTTGAAGAGTCTGAAATCCAATCATCAATGATTGTAATCGTGCTTGTTGCACCTTTTCTTCTCCAACGTGTCTCTTTTCAATGAATCCCATAATTCTTTTCTTTGTTTTGCAACTTGATACTTGTAAGATCACATCTTCGGTTAACGCTTGATATAAGAAGGCGGTTGTTGCCTTATCCTTCTTAACATCTAATTGTGTATCGGCCTTAGGTTCTATTGTTTCCCATAATCCTTGCGCTTCTAGTATCACCTTAATTTGTATAGTCCAAACTGTGTAGTTTGTGATTTTGAGTTTTGGGCATTGATACTGTGTCATAGGGGTTACGGGTTTTGGTGCAGTGTTACTGCCACTTGCGTCGTCACCGGGCATTTTGATGGTTCTTATGATCTTCACTTTCTACTTCGTATAGGGATTTCTAACTAGTAGTATCACTTAATACTACGGGAACAGAAATAGTTATCCGGGAATCCTAATATGGAAATATGGATTTCTAATAGTATAAACTAGGTATCTATACTACAAATATGAAAGGAAATCCAAAAGTTTAAGATTTTTCGTGTGACCTGTTTTGTCACTTGCGTATTCCCTTCTTGTCGAACTAGAATATACCAACTGTGTCTTTCTTTTCCCTTGTATCACGTTGTCTTTACTTTTGTATCGAACTTGCTTCCTTTATCTCCAAGTCTCGAACTTTTGTGTCGACTTGCTTTATTTATCTCCAAGTTTTCGAATAAACACAAAACGTTTCAGAAATTAGTCTCGGTAATTTCTTCCAAAAAAGACCAAGCGAGTTGCTTGTCTTTGTTCTACTACTCGACGGTAGTATGTCAACAAGTGATGTCCTTGTTGCCTTTGTTGCTTGTCCGCGTTCAAACAATACTCCTTCTTCTTTATTCCACACCGTATCTACAACAACCTACAGAAATACCGATGGTATCCTTGCGAGCAAATGATCAGGATGCTCCTGTTGTTGTCCCTCTTTGTATTGTAAACGTCTCTCCAAAAACAGTTTGATATGTTTTCTGGTTCGGTATACCTTCTTTTCTTCTCAAGCAACGTCCTCTTCTTTCTTCTTCACGTACGTCTTTCTTCTCCACTTTTGTCTCGACAAAAGGGCTGTTTTCTCTCGTTGTATGATTGAACGCCAATAATTTAAACAAAGTTTCCTTTGTCTTGTTCTCGTTGCGTCCAGAATCAAACCAACAGAAAAATACCAAGTCACCACAATTTGGTGGCTTGTCGAATGCAATTTCTTACACAAGTACGGTCGTGCACTACTTTCCTTGCGTTATCAAGTTATCCAGGCAGCGTATGTATGATGATACGTTGCGTCTTCTTCTTCTTCTTCCTGAAACAAAAGTCTCAGCGCGTCTTTTCTGGTTCCTTCTTTCTCGTTCAAGAGTTTCTGGTTATTGTTTTGTACTCGTTAATCAACAGAATTGTTTCTGGTTTTCTGGTTCGGAATTTGTGTTCAAGATGATGGTTGTATCGATGTAACGAGTGTATGGACAAGGCTCTTGATGCCAAATGTTGGTCCCAATATGAGTAAAACAATATAACGAAATTGCAATATAATCAATAACTTGTCAATATGTTTTCTGTCGAAATTCTGTACATGATTACATCTATATATAGATATCTAAAAGGCATGTCCAAACGACATGTTGGTTCTGAAAATAACTGCTAATCGGTTATTAAGAATGTAATATGCAACTTCGGTCCTTCAAGTTTCTTGTCTTGATAAATGGAGCAGTAGATCGAGATTACTTGCTCACAAATATATCCAATGAGTTTTATTATTGAAAGTAAATCGGATGGATGACCTTCACTACCTTTGAGTCAATGTATCACATACGATGAGCATGTAAAGCCGATTTTGGCTTTTCAAACTCGCTCTCAAAAAATCTCAAAGCTCTGATATTCATTTTGTGACTTAAGTTGTAGTATTTCCCTTTTAAGATTGGAAATACATGTTAAAATAAGGATTAAATACAGGTTGATGTGATTACTTGTTTCAATCACTAGTTTCCATCAATGAAATCACAAAAGACATGTAAAATTCCTTTCATGATGTTTATAGTTAAAGTATTCCTTTGAGAAAACTAATTCTACCCATAGTTACTAATGGATCACAGCATAGACCTCCCCGATTACCAGCTAAGCAAATCTAACTAGTCAAAGCAGTGGTATTAACATTGCTAGAGAGCACGTAAATCTTACTGGGACATGGAAACTTTAAGATGTGAAAAAGCATATTCAGTAGACATGTCATCAAGTCAAAATCGTATTGTGAAGTGATGCTTACTTAACGAAGGATACCATTTATCATCGAACAACATATATGCATCAAGTCAACATGCGGTCTAACGACCAAGGTGTAGCAGAATCTCTTAGAAATTAATCTCAAGATATTCTGTAAGTCAAACCTTGGTCCCTATTATTTCAATTTGAGAAACATAATATAGTTAAGAAAACCTAAAAAATAAGTAGTAAGTGAAATACCTTCAAATTTCTAACTTGATGAGCGCAACCAGCAGGTATAAACACAGCATCTCCTAGCTTTTGGACAAAAGTCCATGGTTCAATTCCTGATGACAGCCATAAAGAGTGAGCACTATCAGAATCTATACATCAGTAAAGCTTGATACACTTCTTGCAAAGGGGTACTAACCAAACTCTTTTTTTAGCATCATTTTATGCTCCACGGTCAAGTAAAATGTTTGGTCATGAATTGGATGGACAACCTGGAGACAGGAAAATACGATCAAACAATTCAGAAAACTACTATTTAGGATTGTGATGCTTCAGATGAATGATCTTTATCGAAGAACGACGATTTCAGTTCTAACTACAGTTTGGTCTGTGGCTTTTGGAATCTATTGACTAACAAATAGTTTTCTGAAACTGCCTTGAATGATGGAAGAAACATAAGTACGCTGATGCATCTATGCTCAATTTTGCAAGGCATGTAGCTAATACTAAAATTACAAAGATTATGACTTAAGATACAAAACATGAAAGAGCGCAATCATGTATGGAGATAGCATTTTTATGGTTGACGTGAACATAACAAGGATTGTCACGTATAATTGTGATCTCTAAATAGTAACAGTTTTGCATTTGGTGAACTACTACAAATTTAAGCATTATAGCTTTGAAAGACAAACCACGTACTTCAATTAATGAGTATTTTTATGTAGAAACCAAATATCCATAGCCTTCTTTATTGAAAGTAATAGTTACGTGACAAGACGAAAAAGAAACATATGAAGGACAAAAAACACGTGCATAGTTTGCAGGTCCAAATTTTTTTCCCACTAATTCATTTGCTTATAATTTCACATAGCCAGAGACACAAGGTCTGATCAAAGTAGGAAGTAGATTACCTGCTGAACTGGACGGCAGTAGACATGTCTGAACTCTCTGAAGTGTTTTTTAAGATATTCTTCCAATTTAGGAGTATCTTCCCTCCGAAAGATGTCCCACAGAGCGCCTCCATCTTCTAGATCAAATCCATCCACACAAGTACCATCCTCATTATTGCTTTCTTCAGAATCAGAAGGTGTCTCTGGTTTCACTTTCCTTTCTGCATTCCTATATTGTCTTGTTCTCCGGCTCCTTTTCCCATTATCTTCTTGATTATTGTCAAGTTTACACTCAGCTTCATCAAATACTTCCTCCTTTGATCCGTGTCCATTTGACTGTTTACATTCAGTAGCTGGATCTGCTCCCTTTGCTTTATCATGTCCATTCGAGCCAAAAAGTTCCTTCTTATCCTGAACTTTATGCTTCAGCTTCAGCTTATTTATCTCTTTAAGTTCTTTAGTGTTGGGTGTCACAGTTGCAGTATGAGTCAAGACGTTCACCTTCATGTCACCAGAAATAAAAATTTAATAAAAAATTATAAAAATGAGTTACAGTGTATGTGCCAATTATAAAAATATACCCTTCTGAACATTTTCATTAAAGAATAGCTGTGATATGAAAAATAAATTTCTGCACAATGAGTTTATTCCATGATAACAAAAAGTTGAGAACAGGTCCTGGGAATTCTTGAAATAGGTAGATGCATAAAGAACACTGTTCAATTCTAATCATTTAAAATGAATTACAGCATTGATCTTGTCTCAAGCTGAAGTCTTATAAGAAAAAATCATACCGCATCAGACATGTCACAATGAAGTTTAGTTACAGAGTCTCCACGCCCCAGTTCTTGAGCAATACCAAAAGCTATATATGTTTTAGGACCCATGTCTGGCTTCAGTGAGTCTTTAGGTAACTTAACAGCAAGATTAAGGTAGCCATCACGAGGATGCGTATATTCTTTAAAGGGTAAGCAAGTGATATATTCAATGCCATGACGTGGTAACCGTTCTTCAAATAAACTTGATGTAGGCCAGTCTCTCAGCTTAAGCATCTTAGGCCACCCTTTGTCGTCAAAATTACCCTCAGTATAAGACTTAAAAAACTGATGAACATTAACATCATCCTGCATGTCATGATAGAATTTAGGTTCATGATAGAATTTAGGTAGTCTCCCAAAATATTACGTATTAAGGGGCACTTTAGATTAGGTTATTAAGAGGGCTTATTGGTTTATCTCAGTTTCAAAACACAATAAGCCCAAAAAGTGGAGCTTATTTGAGGTCTTATTGGTTTACTTATGTAAAATTATTTAAGGGAAATCTGTAAATACTTAAGCTCTATCATATAAGCTAACCAAAACACCCTGTAATAAATAAGTGTGACATAACTTTATGAAAAATGAGTATATGAAGAACAGATGTTCAGTTGAATGTGGAACGGACCTCACACCATTCTAAACAATTAAGAGCGGAAACATCCAAGAGCTGGGCATGATTGACATTTGTGATCTGGCGAAAAGCGCGCCACATAACCATCGGCTCCCAGCTCAACCCAAGAGTAGTTTCAAGAACATTACTGACTATCACAGGCTGCCCTTTTGACCAATGCCACTGAAAATGCTTTAGATCTCCAGATTGAATGTCAATAGCACGTGGACAAAACAAGTAATTATCATCGGAACTTTCACGATAAGCAGCTTTTCGCAACTGGTCATCATCAGCAACATCGCTTTCAATCTCTGAACAAGTACACCATTCTTTAGGCATTTCTCGCATATCTTCCTCCAATTTGTGCTTCTTTAGAAGACTTTCTGCAGACTCCAGTAATTCTGAAACCTTGTTACCTGGCTTTATGTGCTTTAACACTAAGATTCCATTCCCACAACCACCCATACTCTTTGGAGCACATGGAATTGTTCCATCATCAAGAGTGTTCCAGTCATAGTTTTGCTTCTTTTTTCTTCCAGGGGGATTAGCAGAAACGTTCACGACATTGCGTTTGCTCTTCCCCCCATGCAAGTATTCGGTACCTGGATCTTCAAACTGAAAGATAACTTCTTCCTTGTATCCCTGAAGGTTTCCATCACGCAATTCCCAGCAACACTGAAGGCAAAGGTCATAATTGCAAGAAGGGCAGCTTCTATGCAAGTCAAAGATTGACGTTTTACAGCAGTCACTGCATTTATCAAGCAACAGAACGAGAAACGTATTATAATACAAAACCAAAGAAAATGATACAAAACAAAAATATATTCTAATGATGCAACATTTATTTAAGAAACATACCAGTACATCCGCTCTTCACTTCTACACATAGACTTTTCGGTTGCACCTCCGATAAAGAAGTTCCTGCAAGAAGATACACTTAGGAAAACTATATAAAGTATAAACTATGAACGATTGCAATAACCCACCTTTTTTGTAAACAAAGTCATACCATTATGGCATTATCATTCCAACTCACTATCAAGCGAAAGAAATATAATTGAGCAATAAGAACTAACAGGAGAGCAATTTCACACTATTTCCTTTGAGTTTGATAAAAATAAAACCAAGAACATGCAAAATCAGTCTAAGCTGAGAGAATAAACAAACTAAATTCGGACCTGAATAACGAAATTTGATATTGTACATAATGAAATCTGTCCGTCAAGTACTTAAATCAAGCATATTTTTAAATTACCTTTTACAAACGATAAAGATAGTGTGTTTTCTGTAATGGTCCAGTTTGGGGACCCACTCAGTACCAAGCCAGTTTAGGTTGGTTCGGTATTTAGTTTTCCTACTCCAGTCAGTCATATGAATACTTCTACCAAACAAATCAATACAAATACACAATCATCATTTTATGCATGTAAGGCAATAAAAGAAAGATAAAAGGCAGTTTTTTATATGATTCTTTGTTGACATAATATTAAGCAACGTGAACCCTTCTTGAAATTTCAATTATAAACATTGCCTAAAATGACCACAAGAATGAGCACAAATTTCTCAAATCAAGTGCAAGGTCAAAATTCAAGTCCATCTCTTCCATTTATTTGAATCAAACAAAGAAAACTAAATATGGCCATGACCATTCAAATTTTATCAGAATGAAACAGTCATCCTGAATACAGAATCAAAATATGTCAGTACTCATACAGATTAGCTACTAAGAAGAGAATGGAAAGTACCTTGAATTTTAGCCTCCATCTCTTTCTCCTTTATGTGCTCGTCATTAAGACGCTTCAAGAACGGAAGAAGAACATGTAGAATATAAACAGAGTATTGGACTTTTTGATCAGCACTAGGTTCAAAATTTATCTTCTCTTTGACCTACAAACCACCAACGGATTCAGCATATAAATTATTAGGGGCGTGTTTTGGATTGCTTAAAAAACTGCTAATCTGTTTATCCAGTTTTGATACAGTATATATATAAGCACTTTGGACTTCTGAGTGTTCAGATAGAAACAAACTGAGTTGCTTATCTGATTACAGTGTTCTGTTACAAGGGATGCAAATTCAAACACCATCTCCTGCCTTGCATTTTTTACACAAAATTATTTGCTTCTATTTATCTCAACAGGAATAAGCAGTTTTAATAAGCATTCCCAAACACTCATGTATATATCTATACGAGTATGCAGAAAAACAGCAATAATGTCCGATAACAAAAGATCAGGTGCAGGAACTAACATTAGGGCGCACATCGCGTAAGCAACCTTTACAGTTGCATATGTTAAGACAAAAAGGACAATGCTCAGCAAACATCTCCTCTGTCATGCCAGGGTACCTAATAACAGTATAAATGTAAAGAATAACATCAGAGGCTGTAAAAGATGAGTAGATTGCAACACATTTTTTAAACCAATCCGCCAGAAGCTAGCATAGGTTTTGAACCCATATAAGTAGTTCCAAGCACATAATCAGGCGATGACAGGATATAAAAGACTAATCATCTAGTCTCTTTTTTATAACAATTATGCATGTTCTTTTGCCTGTACATGAAATTCATGCAAACCAAGTCTCATATGCAGTGTTCCTCTTTTCAAATTGACAAGTCATTGTGTGGGTATTATTTTGTAAACTCTTTGTGGATGTAGCATTCCTCTTTTCAAAATTCTGTTATTGACACATTTTCAAAATTCTGTTACGTCATTTTCAAATTCTGTTACGTCATTTTCAAAATTCTGTTATTAACAGAATTTTGAAAATGACTGTTGGCGGTTACACTCATTTCAAAATTATGTTATGTCATTTTCATAATTCTGTTATTAACAGAATAATTTTTAAATTCTGTCATTTTCAAAATGTTGTTATTAAGAGAATAATTTCTAAAATCTGTTATTAACAGAATTTTGAAAATGACTGATGGTGGTCACACTCTTTTTCAAAATTTGTAAAGTCATTTTCAAAATTTTGTTATTAAAAGAATAATTTCTAAATTCTGATATTAACCAAATTCTGTTAATAACAGAATTTTGAAAGTATTCTGTTAACAAAAGAATAATACGAAAAAACAAACAAAAGTAACAACTAATTCAAAATCATCCAATCAATACTTAATTATCAAATACCCAAAAACCAATAAGTTTATACATGAAACTCATACCATCTTTTCATGCAAGGGTAACAATAACGCTTTGTTTGACACTTCTGACAACGAACAACCTCTCCCTTATCATTTCTTTGACACTGATGACACATATTTGATACTACATATTTCAGATTCCCCTGCACAAACAATAAACTACATAAATCAAATCCTAAAAGATACAATATAATAGATAGAATAAAACAAAGCATTACACTTTCATCAATAACAGGATGTCTAGCAGCACACTTAAACTTCAAACTCGAAGCGTCGTTATTAGACACTACGGCCACTCCCTTATTATCATTACTAGTATTTTTCTTCTTTTTTTCACCATGTCCCTTATTTTTCCCATTTTTCGGCTTGGTTCGAGTCACTTTTTCTTCTGATTCGTTAATGTAAAACTCAACAGCTGTCCTATTCCTTTTCGGATACCTATTGACAACAACATTATCGTCTTTTTCTTCTTCCTTTTCATTGGAAACCCTAAGAGCTGTTACCATGTTTTTTTTGGAATGAAAAAGAAAAAGGGTTTTAGTTTATATTTAAATAAAAGAAAATAGTACAGTAAGAGATAAAGATGAGAAAACTGCGGGTTTTGAAAACGCTTTCAAGAATGGGTTTTTTCCCGCCTCTTCAATATCCGGGGTGGGACTGCGGGGATTTGTGACAAAACAATATTTCCTTTTTTCTTTAGCTTGTGTATCTTCATAAATTTTTTGAAAATATCATACCAAACTTATCTTGGAGGACAAATTTTATCGTTAAAAAAATTTGATTAATAAAATTTAAATTAAAAATCCCCTTCAATTAAACTTTTTTTTTTTTTTTTTTTAATAATTTAGATATCTCATTCACAGCTTATTGTTAGATAAAACAAATTATACCGTTACGACGCGCATTTAATTATCTTTCTATCGACGGACATTTAGATGTATTTTCGACAAACTTTTTATATCTTTTTTTTACGCTTTATTTTCTGTGTTGAAATTCACATGACATATAACATGTGATTTAACACTAATAATAAAATTGACATAGGTATTTGTCTATTAATCAAAAACTTGTCTCGTTTTTTACAATGAAAAACACACATTCATTTGTGAAACTTCTATAATCACGAGTGATAACAACATATGTAGTAAAAATCACATGTGATTGAGATCATGGGTGGTTGAAATCATATGTGATTTTATGTGTTGAATCAAAGTTTGATAAATTAACTCGACTGTTTACAATTCGAAATATAATGTATTATATATGGTTGGAAAGCTATGAATGTCTATTTTCAAGAAAAAAAAATGGTGAAACATTTAAAATATTGTAGAAAATGTTTTGTTCATTTTATTAGATGTTTAGATATTATAATATTCAAATTAGTGTTAAATCACATATGATTTTTCGTGTAAGTTTCAACAAGGAAAAAAAAGACGAAAAAACGTGAAGAAAACGAAAAAAAAATAAATTGTCAAAAATGTATATCAAAATGCCCGTTTATAGAAAGATAATGAAATTCTCATTGCGATGGTGTAATTTTTTTTCCTCTCATAACAATTAGCTGTTTAAGAGATATTAGATTTTTGAAAAAAAAAAATAGAGTGAAAGTGGGTTTGTTATCTAATCTAAAAAATGAGGGACTATGATTGATCTCTTGTTATGTAAGTAAATGTTTGGTATCCAAATGAACTTAAATCAAATAATAGGTTACAGTGTGTTTAAATGTAGAGATATTTTCTTATTGTTTTACTAGAGGAATATCCACACAAAGCGACGGTATATAACGGCAAATAATTATATTTGAGAAATCGTGATTCTGGTTCGACTCTTGATGCAAAACATATGTTTTTTAAATTGGAAATCGTGTTTTTTTGAAAATTTGGCAAGTTTAGAATTTGATCATGAAAAAAAAACATAATTTAAGCTGCCCAGTTTTAAAAAAGTTAAAAAGTTTAAGGAGTACTTAAAAGTAATTTAGGCAAACTACATTACTTAAGTTTCAAAATTCAATAAAAAAATTCATTTTCTGTAAGGAGTAAAGATATTTCGATCCTTTTAAATTAAAGGGAGAGTTTTTATTTCTAGTGTTAATAATTTAGAAACACCTTTAGACCATATTTTTAGGAAAACTGAGAGTGTTTAGCTGTTGGAAAATGATAAGTTTTTCAGAAAAGGTTTCTAATAAACACACAAAAAACAAAAAACATGTTCAAAATGAGTATTTTCTGAAATTACTCTACTGAAAACAAAAATTAGATTTCTACTATTATAACTATGAGTTAATGTACTTGAATTTAGAGTTTTATAGTTTTCAAAGGTTCTCTATAAAAGAAGAGTTACTTCATTCTCAATAAAACTAAAGAAGAAAATGAATTTGAATACTTGAATTTATAGTTTTCTTAGGGTGTGTTTAGTTGGTAAGAACATCCCATAACTTTTAGAAATTTTTCATAGGAAAATGAAAAAGCTAACAAAACCCATTTAGTATCACTTTTTTTCAAAAATTTTAAAAAGTTAAATTCTCACTTTATAATTTTTAACTAGAAAATGAAAACCTCGATCTACAATTTTAACTTTTGTCTCTAATGAAAAAGACGGGATTTCCCAATCTACCATTCAAGTGTATATATATATATATATATATATATATATATATATATATATATATATATATATATATATATATAGTGAAACTTTATTTTAGAACCCTACTTAAATGCGAGAACCACCTTTTAGCCATTAGATTAATTGATCAAGGGTTAAAATGACTTGTGCCATAAATGTAATAAAGTGAAACAATAAGTTAACTTTTGAAAATGGTTAGAGGGTACTTTGGGAATTACAAATAATATTTTTCATTAATGTCCAGGATAAACAAATTATCAGTTTTATTTTGACCTGATCTCTCCCACAAAACCGCAATCTATTTTTTTCTTCTCCCACCTCTCTGAAAACCCTTTCTTCTCTTGATCTCTATAAGCCACGAATAAACAACCCTTATACTAGTAAAGACGGTACGTGTTATTGATATACAGCAATTCGTTCGCCTTGGTTCTAGATCTGGTTTTTTTTTTTCTTGTTTCTGGCAAGGATCTTTTTTTGGGCAAGAACTTATGTTATTATTATGAACAAGTGGATCTTTCAGGTTTCTTTTTCTTGTTTATGTCATATAGTTTTTTTCTTTGTATGGTTATTTTGTTGATGTGTTGTGGTGATTAATTAGTGTACAAATGGGGTGTTTGGTATTGTGTCTTAAATAGTTTATCTGATTATAATGTTATACAGCAGATTATAAAAGTGTTTGGATTCTTCAAGAAAACTTGTTTTTACTGGCACATAGTTAAATAACAATCACAAACAGCCTCAAAATTTACTATCTACGATGTCAAAGTACAATGAGTAGACAAACATTTTATAATAAGCAATTCAGAACACCCGTTACTACAACATGCAATCCAAGTTGCCAACGTATATATAGCTATGATAATTTTCGGACTGATTTTTTTAAATTTATATTCGGTTTATTGTGATGTTTTATTGGATCTTTGGGCCCCATTTTCCATTACATGGTGACATTTATTGAATTACTTCATTGTTCTATTGTTAATCTATCTGGTTGTTAGAAGAGTACATCCACTTTGTGATATCTCTTTGTACCAAAACCAGAATCAAAAAGAGTTTAGCATTAGGATGTTTCATGATTCTAAACTATCACTCCAATTAATGGTTAGGCTATCAATCTTTGTCATGAAGCGGACAACACTTGTGGCCAACACTTCTAACATGCCTGTGGCTGCTGGTGAGGCTTCAATCTATACAGATGACACCACTTCGAATATCCTTTTTTCAAATTGATTATTCTTTCAGGATACCAAGGTTCTAATTGAATTTCATTTCATTAATATTCAGGAATTACAATCTCTGAATACTTCAGAGATATGGGGTACAATGTCAGTATGATGGCAGACTCTACCTCACATTGGGCAGAGGCATTGCGTGAAATTTCTGGTCGTTTGGTACGTTTAATTTCACAACAATTTTTACTGCTCATTTGAGTTTATTCTGTTTGCTGTAGTGATCTCTGTTCCCTGGATAGAACATAAATTAGACATTTACTCTATATATGATGTGCTCTTTGTTGGTGGAAGAATTATTTGAATTTCACTCTGGTAGTGGTTTACTTTTCACTTATGTAGTCAAAGCCAAACAAATCTTTAAATTAGTGAATGGTTAAAAATATTTGCTATACTGTAACACGTGGATGATGTAAATGTTGGTTTTGATTTGAAAAAGTGACATTGCTTTTGATTTGAAATTATGCTATATATTGCTTTTGATTGTATAATGGTACATATGTGTTTTTCGGCTTCAATCGATAAAAGTGTTGTGCATATATGTTTTACGGTTAATATAGATTCAAGGATAAATGGATGCATACATGTTCAAAACATATATGTTTTAATTAGTGGGATCTAACTAATGAAAACCATATTGGACACCATATATGTTTGAGTACACGATGTTTTTAAACATCTATGTTCAAAAAATGTATGTTTTAAAAAATGATTGCTTATAAACGAAATGCTTAAAACATGTATGTTTAATAATATTGTTGCTAATTTTTGTATTTTCTTTTGTATCAGGTGTAATTATAAGAATGTTCACGGCAATTAATGTCCATATATGTCCGACTTTTAAAAAAATATTGACGGCTACGCGTGTACATATATGTCCGGCTTCTAAAAATGATGATAACAATTAGTGTGCACATATGTTCATTTGTTGTTGAATATTTATTTAGTGCTCACGTGTATAGATCGAATAGATTCATGTATATATGCTTTTTAAAAATTGTATTTTAATTGTATTTCAATCGATATCGAAGTTTGTGTAACATTTATGTTCTTGGTTTGTTATAAATTTCATTATATCAAAAAACCCATATACACCTAACTATTTCTGAAAACAAATATTGTATCACAAAATCTAGAAATATGCTATCTTAAAAATAACATATATGCACTAAACATGCTAGCTTAAAAACATATATGCCCCTGGTGACTAAAAAGTCTTGAGTCCATTTCCTGAAATCATCGTATGAGTTCAATAATAGATATCCTCTTGGAAGTGATGCATGAGCCGATATTAAGATTACTATCGTCAAAAAATATATTATTGCCAATATGAACTCAAGCAATTAGTTGATACTACACCGAGATTTTGTAACTACTTAATATTGCAACAAGCTTAGGAATTTTGGTATACATCATCAAGAGGTTGGAATTTAGGATTTTGTGTATCCATTCATACCCCGAGGCACTTTATTTTGCTTACCCATAAATTCATGCTTACCAAGGGACAAATCCTCACCATCCATCTAGTTTGATCTAACGGTGGGGATTAACCTAAGATTTAAATGGCAAACCTAAGTCCATGTTTTTTTTTCGTTGTCTTTTTGTCTTTCTTTTTTTATTCACATATTTTTTTTGTCTTTTTTTTAAATTAACATTTTTTTTATTTAATTCACGTTTTTTTTTTAAATTCGCTTTTTTTAAATTCGCGTTTCTTTTTATTAATTCACGCTTTTTTCATTCGCATTTTTCTTCGTATTCGCTATTTTCATACGTTTCGTCCATTTCATACGTTTTGTCCGTTTTCATACATTTTCATATGTTTTCGTCCGCTTTCATCGTTTTCATCGCTGATTTCTTCGTTTCGTCAATTTTCATACGTTTTCATCCATTTTCAAACGTGTTTTTACGCTTTCATACATTTTCGTCCGTTTTCATACGTATTCGTTCATTTTCTTACGTTTTCGTCCGTTTTCATACGTTTTCGTCCGTTTTCTTACGTTTTCATACGTTTCTCACTATCACAAGTGATATTCAGAATATCACTTTTTGATATTATGAATATCACTTGTGATTTTCTGGATATCACTTTGTGGTATTCTGATAATCACTTGTGATTTTCAAGTTACAAAACATTAGTTGAAAATCACTTGTAATATTCAAAAAATCACAGAATATCACTTGTTGATCATCTGGATATCACAGAATATCACTTGTGATATTCAGAATATTATTTGTGATACTCAGAATATCACTTGTGATATCACAGAATGCCACTTGTGATATTCAGAGACATATGAAAACGGCCAAAATCATTTAAAAACCGACGAAAACGTATGAAAACGGACGAATATGTATGAACTCTAAACCAAAATTTGACCATTTTATCTTTATACGTGGTACATATAAACTTACATATTTTTATAAGTTTCAAAATAAGCAAATTAAGCTTGTGAAACATAAACCGAAATCGCATAAGCTCATAAGCAAATAAAATAAGATTTAACAATTACCACCAAACTATGTAGTTGCTATTCAAATTATATATTTGTGATATTCTGAATATCACTTTGTGATAATATAAATATCACTTGTAATTTTCTGGATATCACTTTGTGATATTCTGAATATCAATTGTGATTTTGATGTTACAAAACATTAGTTGAAAATCACTTGTGATATTTAGAATATCACAAGTTATATTCTGAATATCACAGAATATCACATAATATCACAGAATATCACTTGTGATATTCATAAACGTATGAAAACGTCTGAAAATATTTAAAAACGGACGAAAATGAACGAAAACGTAAGAAAATGGACGAATATGTATGAAAACAGATGAAAACGTATGAAAGCGCATAAACGAGTATGAAAGCGGACGAAACGTATGAAATGGACGAAACGTATGAATAATGAACAAAACGTAAGAAAACGGGCGAAAACTTATGAACGAAACGTAAGAAAATTGATGAATATGTATGAAAATGGACGAAACGTATGAAAGCGTAAAACAAGTATATTAATGTAACTCGAAAGGAAAACACGTCAGAATCAGCAACACAGATGCTTGAGTCAATGATCAAGTCCCCAAGACCAACTCGAGCTGAAGCGACAGATATAGCCAATGCTGTCCTCGATGGGACAGACTGTGTCATGCTGAGTGGAGAACCTGTTGAGTTTAAGATACATGAAAACAATAAAACCATGTAGACACCACAGAGTACACAACGGAAGACTTAAGATCATAACAAATAAATAATTAACTGAAAGGTGCGTAACATACCTCTTGCAACTGGTAGATCTCTTCAATGGATGTGACAAAGTGGTTTAAAGAGTTATCCCTTACCGTTTTATAACTCAAACCAATTGGTGTAAGAATAGTGTCTTACAACCACGTTCTTGTACACACGAATTAACAAACGAATAAAGCGATTGCTAGATCTACAAAACTTTGTTTTAGAAAAACAAAACCAAACACCCTTTGAAAAGTGTTGGCCGAATTTTTGCAAGAGAAAGAGAAAAAGATTAGGTTAATGTGTGTGCACAATAGTTATGAAAAATATTAACCCTAGCCTTTGTATATATAGTGAATGAAAACTTTGGGAACAAGTTAGGGTTTAGGGTTGTGAAACCCCCTCTTTGGCCGGCCATGGAGCGCCCCAAACGAAAACCCATATCTTTTCCATTTTCAAGATATTCACCATATATTCTCTCCATTTACATTTAACGGTCGTTAGACATTTCCGTTAAATACTTAACGATCGTTAGTCGAGTTTTGTATAATAATTAATCGTAATCAATTAACATTAATTATTAACTTTAATTCTCATTCGTAATGTGTGCAATTCCGTGATCACGAGTTCGAATCCGGACATTCACGTATTTATAAATAAATACATTTCCAAGAGCTCCCACTTGGATATGTTTACAAAACGTGAAATGACATTGGTTAGCGTCTAGCAACACGCCAATGCCCCGGGTACAACTCGTGTATGGTTTTCTGGAGAAAAACCAAGTTTCGATGATTCATCATCATATTCATCCTTTTGTTTCTAATACAATATTAATAAGAATATGGATCTTACTCATTTCTTAATTAACTATTCTGTTTCTCGCTTTATGTGATTGATCAAGATTACCAATTCTTCTGAACATATTCCAGAAGACCTTGAGCATGGCCATGCAAACATCTTAACAACCCTACAAGGGGCCCAGCACTATTATACTTCAAAATAAATTTGAAGGAAACAAATCCTATTTTGACTACAAGCGATTCATAGATTTCGCAACACTTCGAAAACAACCCTTTAAACTACCGATTCGTATAGCGTTAGATTGCTTCACAAAAATGCACTACATCCATGACATATCTCGGTATCTCAAGTCAGAGGATAAATATTCATGATGTACTTAATGACTAAGATCCATAAAGTATCATCATGTGGGTGGGATAAGTCCTATACTCAATTCATTGAGTATCATCTGAAATTAGTCATGCTACGCATCAGCATACTTTCAAGTATATTCTAACTAATACTCAGATTTGTCGTAATTCAATATCATTCTCATGTTATTGATCGACAACGAACTATTTAGAATAACTTAAGTTATTCAAGGATTTAAACATGCAAATACAGGATAACATTATAATAAATGAATAATAAACATAACAAAATACTTTATTTCATTTGAATAATAATGTTTACAATATCCTTTATCCAAATACTAAATAGATCAATGCATGATAATTCTTAGTTAATAAATTTTGCCTTAAGTCATGATAATCATACTTGTCGACAAGGCATAATTTCAACTAACTTTGATCTATAGGAATTTTGAGAATATTTATTTCAAGAATTCAATAAGTGAATTTCTTGTATGTGTTTACACATATCTTGATATTGTCATATCATTTCATAAGGTGCGTGATAACCTGAACCACCCTTTTATGACAATCATCTTCCAAAACTTTAAAGTTTAAAGTATTCTTATTCTTTAATGTATAATGCAACTATGCTCTTAGTTGAGGATAACTAGTCAACATGGTCATCATCAAGGATACCATGACTAGAATTGAGTGTCATCTCAATTATACTAGCATCATTGTGTACAACACTATGCTCTTTAAACATCCGTAAACTTTGAACAATTATAGTGTAATGTTGGTGCCTACCAAAACTCAAGTTTGTTGGCAATGACAATTATGAAACACTTGTCATATTTTCATCCATAGAATTTAGGAGCATCTCCAGACTGTGGAATGTGATTCTAGATCCAAACATATTTCTTTTAAAATATTCATTACACTAACAACTTTCAATGTTGTCAAATCATCTTGTAACCAAACATGACACAACAATCTTATACACAACATGATGTACATGATGAATCTTCAAGTTAAACTTTAAGATCTCATTCATATTCTATCTTGTCAAAGATATGTATTCATCATG
This sequence comes from Chrysanthemum lavandulifolium, assembly GCA_022545495.1. NCBI lineage: Eukaryota > Viridiplantae > Streptophyta > Magnoliopsida > Asterales > Asteraceae > Chrysanthemum > Chrysanthemum lavandulifolium. Next base: position 262,271,364 of record CM040243.1, on the reverse strand, counting down.
TTCTATTTAGACTCATTTATTTACCGCATATGTTTATAATAATAATAAACATATATTCCAAAGTTGTATGTCTTATTTCCAAATCTTACAAACGAAGTTTCATTCCCAATTAAAACTTAATTCAAGTAGAATGTAGTTGCCCATACAACATAAAAGATTTAAGAAAATAAAATTAATACTCCCATTAGCTTCCAGGAATACTTATGAGCTATCTTATTTTAATTATTAAATCAAACATGGTCTTAATACTAAACATAAGAATCATCTCCTAGATGCATGCATATATCCATTTATGGATTCTCTAATTTGTACATATTCAAAAATTATTTGAATTCATAAAACTACTTTGTATTACTTATCGCCCTCGTAATAGTAATTCCACAACAAAGAGTTTTGATATTCATTGTCAAAATTTCATATCAATGAAACTAAGTATGACAATTATAATCTTTATACTTCTATTTAATGTATCCAGAAAAATATTCAATCATAGTTAATTGCTTAATTATGATTAATATTATTATCACTAGATATGCATTAAATATGTGTACAATATTGTCCATATAATTTCTACACAAAGATTTAAACCACTAGGGTTTACATTCTTTGAAAAAACCAAGTATCTAAAGTTGATTATCTTTATGGACCGCATCTCTACATTCATAGTATGATTGATTTACCACAATTCAACATTTGGTAAATTCATCATTTTATTAACAAGCTTACCATGATCCTGGAACTCATATTCCTCAGTATATTAAATATCTGAGATATCCTTACGGATCTATGAATGACAATTCCATCATATTGAGGTCTATCATTTACATGTTTATCCTCATCATGATATTTGCTAGTGCATTTTAGAAGATTATGTATTTTTTAATTTAATCTTTCAAGATCTAAACAAAACTCTCACTTGCCTTTAACAATTTAAAGATTACCTTTAAATAGTTTATCAAGTAGAGCAATAATAAATTGTTCTCTTTTGGGATATTACAAAAACATTGACAGCTCGTGACATTAGTTTGTTACAACCCACTTTACAAGTAGTTTAACAAATTCAGAACTTCACTATAAGACTTAATGTGATTCATTACATTCCATAAACAAATGGTGTCTTATCAATCTTCTAGGTTGGAGTCTTATTGAGTATATTCAAGCTATACTCAATCTTCTAACCTTGATAACATGTGGAAGAAACTATAGTTATCTTGAATCAAACATGCCAATAGATTTTGATTCTTCTAACTGAACACACCATAAAACTATGGTATTTCATTAAAATTAATATTGTAGGATAATCTAACAATTTTTTTAGATAACCTTCTACTCTTTGGCTTATCTATTTACCAACAAAGTAAAACTTAATGGTACAATAGAATTACCAAGTCAATTGCATGTATTATAACACAAGTATTCTTGACCAAGTCAAAAGACATATCAGTTATAATCCCACTATACATTGTAAGTCATTGATCAACTCATTGACTTCATGCATATGTCTTAAAACATAGCAAGTTAGCGTCTTACTTTATATTGTAAATCTTGTATTAAAAGACTTCATGTTTGTGACTTTACAAAATCATTAACATTTATAATAAAGTAATTATAAACACCGCCTTGGGTTTCAATTAATATTTCAAGTTAATGTTTACTACATATATTTAAGTCATTCAACGAATACTCAAATTCAAAGTAGTATTAGATTACTTCATTTAATTATGTCATTCCAAGAAATGTTCAATGTAAGAAACTGCAGAATCATCCATGCTCATTCTCATGACACGTGGATATTTTACCTTGGGCTACAATCTAGTTCACGTTCTCACGTACCATAAATTGTAACTACAAGTGTTTCTTAAACATTGAGTGACATAAATATTTAAAGTAGTCTTTGTTATCATCTTGACACATGTTCTTAATGGGGCAATCATACACAATTAAATGTATAATTCTTATTGGAACGTTACTATCTTACCTTGCGGTCAAGAGAATCCATTTAAATCATATTTATATGTGTTGTACCTTGCACACAAATAAATATTTCTCCCATTTGTGCATGTAACAACATCATGTAGCAGATAAACAACACAATACACGTTCGTTTATTTGATTAATATGATTTGTATCATAGATATAACAAGTAGATGTAGGACTATATTGATTAGTAAGGAAACGCACATGACTCTCCTTAAAAACATAAGTGCCTACAATTGGAATGTAATTATATTTGAAGATAACTGGGACTACACGTAAAATAAGGCTTGTAGCTCCCATCGAATTAGAAATCAATAAAACAACTTCTTATTCAAGAATGCAAAGACAAATGCTCCCATCGAATCGACAACATTGTAAATGTTGCATAACCAATGAAAACAACTTGCTTGCTTTTACTTTCCTACACCTTTGAAAAACCATACGTAATCATTACTTAGGTACTAAAAGGTGTATTCTACTCTGAATGATGGGTTATCCATCAATGTTATTAACTTGAAAATTGGGTATGCAATTTCTTCCTTAACAGGCCTACCATGCCCATACTGGTATGTAGCACCTTTAAAGGCTAAAGCAAAACAACTAGATAAAATATGCTAGTTTGCCTTTTACCAATTTTCCCAGTAATTTTTCTAGCTTCTAATTTTGTAACTCATATACATGTTTTCCAGTTAACCAACATTCATGTTTGTTACAAAATGATTCATTCACCAAATGAGAGTAATGAAATCTTTATTGAAAATATGATGTGCAATTCATTGCTATGAGTTACATTAGAATTTAGACAATTCAAATGTTCCTATTATACCTTTCTCATTTATGAAAAGGAATAGGATAAAGTCTCATGCTTCTCCCATGGAAAAGAGACTTCGTTTGTCTTTTCAGTAAATTATTCTCGATCAAACATTTGTTTGAAAGCAGAATGGATCAATTTAATGATCAAAGACTAAACCTCGTTTACGGTTAAATATTGCATTTATACATTCAAAAGAATTACAAAATTCAATTTTAATATTTTCGATAATTAACATTTTCAAGAAAATTAATTACCCATGGTTCATAAGCATATAACCATTTAATTTTCACGGAAAAACTATGATCCAAATTGACATAGTTTCATCACATCAGTTGATCTGCTAGTAATGAAATTATTCAAGATGGTACGAGTCAAACCTCAATTGCCAATTTTCAGATTGCAATTCCTAGATTTATGGGATTTACATATAGCCAATTTCAATTGCCATGTAAACATGTTTTACCCCCATCTTATGCCTTGAGTTGCCAGTTCTCACTACAAAACTCAATTAAGTTGTCCAACTTAAGAAACTGCAAAATCATCTATGCCCGTTCTCACGTCACGTGGATATTTTACCCTTTGATTACGATCTAAATCATGTTCTCACACAAATAAAAGGTAATCTTAGGTGTTTCCGTTTCATTGGATGGCATACAACTTAAATTAAGGGTAATAATTTTGATGTCAAATCAAATATGTACAAAGATGTCATGCATTCATCTTCGTAGCATAGGTTTTATTAAAACATTTATATTCTTATTTTAATGTTTAAGCTTTTCATCATCAAACTTTAATCGAGGTATTAGTAAACCAATTAAAGAATTACCTTTAATCCCACAATATTCTACTGCTGCATGAGTCATAAGACCCAAGTTATTCAGATAATTACCACAAAAGTGGCGCGTAGAATTTAAAGTAAATCACCCTTAAGTTTTTATGCACACATATAGGAATACTTGGTAGCTCCATTAAGACGCACAAACGAGCGGAGAATTAGGTCAACGCGAAACATATTACATACCCTCATCTTTAAGGTCACAATTTAATGTGTACCAACCTTATACCCATCACATAGTTTGTCATTAATGGGTGAGCCGTTCTAACTATTTTGTGCAAAAAATCAATCAATTAAACGATTACGATTACTACGCTTAAAATACATGTTTCACCATTGTTTAGGTCAGTTTATTTTTCTTATAAAAAATACCCTTGTTACATATAACAAACAAGCGAGTATTTAAAAAATAAACAATTAAACAATGAATGCATAACATAAAAAATAAGTCATGCATATCAAATAGCCACATGCAAACCTTATGATAAATCCTATTAATAATCAATTCTAGATCTGTCAATATGTATATATTTAATTAAGACTTTCACCCGTTTTTAGCTATGTAGAAGGTGAGCCACATGCATCGATTCATCGATTGCGTAAGTCAAAATTAAACATATACCACATAGCACATAATTGATTAAATAATAATTATTGAGGTCTTCCCTAATTTTAGATCTATCATAATATTTAGTGTATATCACTTAACCAAGTAGAACATACAATAAAAACAGATCCATGATAAAACATGCATGTAATTATCATGGATATAAATCACACTTAACAATTAATGCAATTAAACAGAGTTACGCAATACACATAAAATTACATGCAACCTAGGGTTTCTAATCAAATTAAAACTGAAGTTTACAAAACCCTAATTAGGGCACCAAAAAAACGCCCCCCCCCCAAAAAAGAAATTAGGGTTTAGGTTTTGCAAACCCTAGATCTACGCATACAAATAATAACACAATCATGTTTATTTTATTTATGCGTTTCACTAATTAATTACTTGTTATATAAGGCTCGTTATGCCACTGATGAGTTTAAGATACATGAAAACAATAAAACCATGTAGACACCACAGAGTACACAGCGGAAGACTTAAGATCATAACAAATAAATAATTAACTGAAAGATGCGTAACGTACCTCTTGCAATTGGTAGATCTCTTCAATGGATGTGACAAAGTGGTTTAAAGAGTTATCCCTTACCGTTTTATAACTCAAACCAATTGGTGTAAGAATAGTGTCTTACAACCACGTTCTTGTACACACGAATTAACAAACGAATAAAGCGATTGCTAGATCTACAAAACTTTGTTTTAGAAAAACAAAACCAAGCACCATTTGAAAAGTGTTGGCCAAATTTTTGCAAGAGAAAGAGAAAAAGATTAGGTTAATGTGTGTGCACAAAAGTTATGAAAAACATTAACCCTAGCCTTTGTATATATAGTGAATGAAAACTTTGGGAACAAGTTATTGTTTAGGGTTGTGAACCCCCCCCCCCCCACTTTGGCCGGCCATGGAGTGCCCCAAAAGAAAACCCATATCTTTTCCATTTTCAAGATATTCACCATATATTCTCTCCATTTACATTTAAAGGTCGTTAGTCATTTCCGTTAAATACTTAACGATCGTTAGTCGAGTTTTGTATAATAATTAATGGTAATCAATTAACATTAATTATTAACTTTAGTTCTCATTCGTAATGTGTGCAATCCCGTGGTCACGAGTTATCCGGACATTCGCGTATTTATAAATATATACATTTCCAACAGAAACAGCAGCCATCGCATACCCAGAAGTCGCGGTTCAAACCATTGCTAAGATATGCATGTGACGGCATTATTAGGGTTTCGTCTTGGCCACGTTAGTCTTGCGACGGCGTCACCTTATGCTTGTGACGCCGTCCCCTTCAGTCTCTGACGTCGTCTGGATCAAATCTAGGCCGTCTGAGTTGCGACGCCTACTTTTTAAAACCCGCCGTCATTTGTAAATGAGCAATTTACTCTGAGCCGTCACAAAGTTGTCCACGGCGTCGCAAGTTTGTGCTGACGCCGTCCCTTTAGTTCCAAAGACTGAGTGTCTCGATTCTTGACTTTGGCCATTTTCTTCAGATATTCGCGCCTTTTCGTCCGAATAAGTGTCATTCCAGATTTTGCCTTCAAGATACCTAAAAGTGAAAAGGAACGATATTAAGTAATAACGGATACAAAAGTGATCAAATAAGGGCTTAAACGACCCTCAAAAAGGTACATTTTAAAACCATATCATTTTGTTAGGGTTATTTTTTTATGTTCTACCAATTAGTTTTTGTCTTCCCAAAACAAAAACATCTATTACTACGCGCGTTGAAGCGGCGGGTACCTTGAAGTAAAAGTTTCCGGTGAATCATATATTTTAGTTTATTATGTTTTTTTACAATAAATTTACGGATATCAAGAATTTTGTTTAACCCGTGCCCGTTTGAGCTCGACCCCGTTTGGACCATACCCGTTTGGGCTCGGGCTTATTTGGCCCGTTGCCTGTTCGGGCTTGAATATTTGTATAATGTGGTTTATTATTTGTATTAGTGTATTAGTGACATTTAATGCAGGAATTGTGTTTAAGTTAGTTGTACAATATGCTTGATAATTTGTATTTCGTGTGTAAGGGGTGTTTTAATAACTGTATTAATTGTATTTATTGACCAGTTAATTAATTGACTATGTTAAATATCTTGATCACATTAATATTGCTTTTTATTTTGTACATTAAGCTTTAAGACTTGTAAGTTTTAAAATTAAGATTTATGAGAAAGATCATTAATAGTCCATTGTGTATTGTACAATAGGCTTTGTATGTTGTAAGTCTTAATTTTAAGACCATGAGGAGAGAGATTCATTCCTCTATTATAAGTAGTATAGATTATCCTTTTTTCATGCAACACTAGTAAATTGATTGATTGTGTTAAGGTTTATGATTGATTTTCCTTTATTATTTTGTTAGGGTTATTTTTTTCTGTTCTACCAATTAGTTTTTGTCTTCCCAAAACAAAAACATCTATTACTAATTATTATCCTTTTTTCATGCAACACTAGTAAATTGATTGATTGTGTTAAGGTTTATGATTGGTTTTCCTTTATTATTTCCGGGGTGTTGAGATGAGATTTAATCGTCCTGACCAGAATGAAGACGGTCCAAGCCTAACAAGTCGATTTGAGGTGTTTCGATCAGTCTGCAAAAAGATTGGTAGACACAATGCAGCAAGTAGTATGGTACGTACTACACAACAGTCATGAAATCGACCCGTACATGAACGAGTACAAGAGGTACGCGTTTTATTTCAAAATTTGTTTTACATAAGTTGTTATTCGACGACTTATTCTAATCAGTGACTTGCAAGAAGGATTTCCTCGCTGGTTTGAGATGAAGGTAGACTTATTGTATGTATTACCCTGTAAAAATAATGACTATTACTCATCTATATCCATTCTTAACTTTTTCATAGATTCTTGAATTAAAAGTAAAGAAGGACCCAAGTTGTACTTCCGAGTTATTCGCTTTAGCTTGTGGACCGTCATTGAATATGTTAGAAAATGTATGAAAGTTTACATCTTTTATTGACTTCAAATTACAAAAATGGATATTTTCATGTTGATGATGTAGGTTAGATGAAGCAAGACAACCACTTTCAAGAAAAGTACCAATGCATCTAGTAAGGTATGTCTGAATTATCTGTGAAATTTAGCGTGTTCTGTTTTTTTAGGAAAAATGATTGTTTGTAAGTGGCATTACGTATAGAATTTCATCATATTCGCTTATTCACACTTTTCGCCACATACTCATAATGTAGATTATGTCAATTACATCCACGTCCCTGAAACTTATTATGCAGTTTTTTCTGCTAACGGGTTAATCAATTGTATACATCTGAGAAATGATGAACAAGCGTTGACATTTGTTTCCTTTAAAATTCCAGGTGCTCAACCGACTATGGCTGGATTACTGGACACATTTATGTTACTTCTGGACCTCTGCTTAATGGAGCGACGGTTATATTTTATGAAGGGGTATACATATTAACTTTTTTGTATATTTACTGCTTTCATGTCTGAAAGTCAAATGTCTGGGGCTCATCGGTACAGTAAATTCACTAGAATTTTGGCTATGAAGGTTAAATAGTAAATAGTTTTATAAGTTGTTAAATAGTAGTTATCACGTAATTTTAGGAAAGTACTAATACATACATCTATGCGTTTATAGCAATTTGGATATGATATTCTAAATAACCTTAAATTTTTTTATGATGACCCTTTTTATAAAGTTTTTGGCATATAATTATACATGCAGGTGAGTAACTATCAAGACGCTGGATGCTGCTGGGACATTGTTGACAAGTATAAGGTGACAATATTCTACACTGCTCCTACGCTGGTGCGGTCTCTTATGCGTGACAGAGATGAGGTAAGGAGTCTTTTCAACTCTGTATTTTCTTATATGTTATACCTTTTAGCGGTTTACATCTGATTTGAAATATCTTTTGTCTAACTTAATATGTGTAGATTGGCTAACAGGGGATGCATCTCATGTTCCTTATGATATACCCTTGAATCAATTTCATCATTTTAAATGCAAAAGGTATACCAAAGTTAAATTTTCCACGCTACTATATGCATTTTATATGACTGTAAATGTTGCAACATTCTGTCATGGAAGCTGGAATTTAGTGCGGTTTAATGGGACTTTTCTTCATATCGTAGTTCAGATATTAAATGGGACTTATTACAACGTAGGTACAAATGATGGAAGAGACAATAAGAAGATTCCAAAAGGACAATGCACAAATGAGATCACATCATGATGGGAACATATCAGATTGCATTGGTGGCTAAAAGCATGGATAAGCCTGTTTATGTTGCCGCTGAGAGCTACAAGGTATGATGTTAAAACTTGAAAGTCAATCTTTACAAAACTTATTTCCAACTGCTCATTGTATTCATATCCCCAAAATTCTGCAGTTTGTTCGCTTGTATTCATTATATAAGGACATGGTACCCTCCCTACCCGACATGTTTACCTTAAACGATTATGCCCATCTTGAAGTAAGATTTACATGCTTATGGGTATCGTTTATGCTACTTCTTTGACTAATAGAGCTGCCTAATTGGTATTCCGTAACTTGGTAAGTATATATGTTTTGATTTATTAGCAACCATGTTAATTTATTGTCTAGTTTATGTAGGGTCTCGTGAGAATGAAACAAGCTTACGTTGAGAAACTTGAGTGGCTAAGAAGGTTTAGTGCATGCGCCATCGGGTCCATGACGACTTTTAATCTTCAATATAGGTGTCACTAAGTGACAACCAAGAGTATATGAATTGAACCCTGTGTCCCAAGTTGAATAACTGAGGGCTATTTCTTTTCACCCTTTACTTTACATTTCTTTTGATTCTTCAACTCCTTCTTTCTCCGATTCTCATTTTCTCCTTTTATAATCATTCCTAAGGACTTCTAACACTAACTAAGAGTAGTGTCCTGGTAGATCCTCCGCCTCAAGGGATCATAGGACTGTTATTCCTAACCTTAGTCACCTTATAACCCATGACTAACCCATGTTTTGCCATTAAAACCATCAGATGTGAAAATATCTCTCAAAGGGTTTGTAAATGAAAACATGTTTGAACCATCGTGAGAGATAAGTTTTTGCATAAATACTCCCCTCCACATGTGCTTAATAGTTTTAATGGTTAAATGCACAATGAGGAAAGAGCGCACTTTTGAATTGATCCACTAAAGATAGACAATCTCCCGAGACACGGTACATGCTTGAATAGTTAAAGAGTTACATTATCGCTTTTAGGTGACAACTAGCTCTAATAATCACTTGAAGGTGTAGACAACCCTTGAAGGTTGTCAAACCCGTCGAGTTCATGTTCATCAAGAGTTTCGAATGGTACATTCTACCTGCACGAGTCCTTCATAGACACGCTTACATCACTAGCGAACTAGCTTGAAATTATTACCCGTCCTGTGACAAGTCTTTTCGAGTTACAAACAGTTTAGTACCGCCAATTCGCTGGTTAAGTCTGAGGTACAGTATTCATTTGCATTCTCGCACAACATATTTCTTATCACACAAATTTTCTCCCCAAAAATGGCAAATAAAAATGTTATTTTTGAATGGTTGAGAATAAATATGACCATTTTGAGTGTTATGGAAGAGGACCACCGTGAACAATTTGTGAAAAAGTTTGAATTCAAATACCCCCGTCAACTAGTGATATAAACGGTTGAGGTTTTGAAAAATCTTATGGGAAGTACTTGTCTTTTGAGCAAAACCTTGAAAAGTGAAAGGTTTGATAGGTTTTACTCAAAATAAGAAGCTTTCGCCTTTTTATAAGGATTGTGGCACCGAGGCGCACTACGTGGTCCTTTCTTGACACTTTCACGGGTTGTACACTGCTATGTGTGCACAAGCCATTCACATATATAATCATACATCCAAAATCATATGAAGGAAAAATTCAAGGGTACCAGAAGTGCCGTGATGTTCCTGTGAGTGCGACAGTATGCTGAAAGCGGTGATGTTCATCCCGGTCGACCACCAACATAGCTCTCCAAACGTCGAACCGATCCTTCAACAACTGCTCATCAATCATGGTGATGATACGCCCCACATCCCTCCCGCCCCGAGAATTCCAGTAGCTGGATTCCTAACTTTCATGCGCGATATCCTTCAATCAGATGTCAATCCATCCCTAACCAGCTTCAAGGTATGATCCCAAATTTGTGGAGTTCACTACACGCCATTAAGCGCTTTGAAGTTCACCGCGTAAACAACGCCAAAGGTTTGCTGATGAGCGTGAGTTGTGTAAGTCGGTTGATGCTCGGAAGATCAAGTCGTGGTGGAGTGAAGTTTACACGCTTCGATATGATTCAACACCTATCTCGATATCTTCGACACGCTCTTTGATCACGATGCGCCTAATGAAGATGAGAACCGACTTGATAAATTTACGTTGAACTTCACGAGAATTGTCTCATACGACTTCGCACTTTGGCAAGATACATGTCTTCGATGTCGTTGAGGGATGTGTTCTCAAAGTCGCTCGGAGAATCCATAGTCCTGCTCATCTTGTCGCTTGACTATGATATTCTTTAAGAATGTGTAGTCCCACTTAGACTTGAGATCAATGTGTTTGATGGCCACGATGTCCTTAGAGCTATACACCGATGTTGAGACTTCAACCAGCAACAGAGTAGATTCTTCGCTGCTCGTGCCAATGATGAATCCCATACAATGCATCTTGGTCGATGTTTGCACGCTGTCGAAAACAAGTGGGTTGCACGCCTCGATAGCTATGCGTATTTGAGTAGATGGCGGCCGAATGGATGAGTCAATGATGTAGTGTATTTTCTCAACCATCGCCACCATGGAGAAGAAATTCCGGTCTTTGTTGAAGAAATATCGGAAGGAATCCTTGGTTCATTCGCTTGGCCAATGGTCGGTAGAGGTTTGGTCCAATCGGTGTAGTATGGAGGTTGTCCCTCAGTGAAGTCAATGTTTGCTTTCGGATTGAGCCAATCCATGTTGTTAGACATAGCTCGAGCGATGTTCTCAAGATGATATTCGACCTCGAGGGCGCTTTCAGAGTCTGTTTTCCATAGTTGAAAAGCTTCATTCTTGATTCGCTCAATTCGATTTCGGCATTTTCTTCACATGGAACTTTTCTTGCAACAGCTTTGCATGCTCCATTGTTGAACCATCTACCACCTTGGCCTTCATCCGGGTAGGAGTTTGATTGACAAGTGTGGAGAACCATTCAAACTCTTCGGTTTTATTGTCATCTAGCGATGATAATGACTCGGGCCGAGTCAGCCCGCTTCTTCTTTTGGAAGGCTTAGATGATGATACCGGTTTCGCACTTGTTTGGGTGAGGTGGGTTGTTGTCGGGCTCATGATCTCTTCATCGCCACCACCCGATACTCAAAGTAGTCACCAGCCAGGCGAGTCGGTGGTAACTCCGAATCGTCCCGAGGTTTATCAAGAGAAGACCGAAGTGGAGGAGACTTATGTTGAGAAGAAGTTCGTGGTGGAGGAGGTGGCATAGATGTAGATTGACCGATCGCTTACTCGACGCTTAGGTGCGTAGTCCTTATCCTTATCATCGCCATCTCTGGCCGCTTGGTTGATCGGCCGACTCCTTGCATGATGAACTGAGTTGAAAAGCAAGCAGACCTTGAAAAATTTAGCTTCATCCGAGGTAAACGCTCCATCGCTTTGACATTTGCATCACTAGTTTAGTGATTAACCGAGATTGAGAGATCGCTTCTTGGCCATTGTATGTTTAACCAATGCGACGATGTTAGGGGTGAGTTGTCCGAGAATACTTCTAGTCACACTGGGGACAAGTGTCGAGAAGAAACTTGTGGGTTTGTTCTCTTCATCGACTTCTCCGCCTCCTTTTGGACTTTGAACGATATCCCCAAGGTACTTATGAGTGTAACCTTCAATCATTTCATTCATTCCTCCCGACGATGACTTCTCATGAATTCTCGAATAGCTTTCCTATCTTTCCGCATCTCGTCATTCTCATCATGGGTACCGCATTTGTTTAGCATACCAATTAAGTTTTCTGTAAGCATGTCCTTCTTTCTAACTTGTTTGATGCCTTTCACAATTCTTGCATGTGTTTGAGAGATCCAAGATTTAGGTGGTTTCTTCCACCGATTTGGATGATGATCCGTTGTCTTTGTTGATGGTGGTTGTGATGAATGAGACGAAGAACTGATGATGAGGAGACATGAGGAGACTTCATGTCCTTAGGAGTTTCGAGGTTTTCCTTTGAGTGTGTTGGACATGTCGAGAAGAAACTTTGTATAATCATCCTCGCCATCCTTAGACTTTTCTTTCTCGCCTCTGCTTTCTCAAAATCATACACAATAGTGTCTTCAACAGTGCTTTTTGTTGTTGCACAAGAGTGGTGGTACCGCATCCCTATCGGGTTGATTAACCGCATCAGATCCGGAGAGAGTGCAAGACCACTTGATCCTCCGGGCCACCCATTTGATCTTTAGCAAATTCTTCGGCTTTTGAAGGTGTCGGACGTTAGAAACTTTTTCCGTGATGATTCATTCAGCTGCTCTTCTTCTTCTTCGCAGCTCTCATCATAAGGTACAAGTGCAGAGTCTTCCCTTTTCTTGGACAATTGGAGGACTTGGAGGTTTTGCTACCGAGGATTAACATCCTTTGCGCTTCAGAATGTGATCTCTTCATCTCGTGTCAAGATCCTCGCAGTCCTCGTCCCCGAGCTGCCTTTGTGGTTCAAGTGAAAGGATCGGAGTGGCTTCCCGAGAAGGAACTTTCTTCTTAGGGGTGGGTTTCTTTGGAATAGGTTTCTTCTTTGGAACATTCCTTTGACTATCTGCATTTGTGACACTCCCAAGACTTCTTTTTCTCGGTTCTCTCAGTGTTCCGTAAGATTTATCGTCGAGATGACCAACTTTGCCTTGTCCGACGACCGCCTGATACCTTTTGTACGATTCGAGCTCGACATCTTCGCCAAGGAAATCGCAATACAAAGACCTTGTTTCTTTGTGGACGCTTTCTTTGATTCTCGATGATAGAATAGGCTCCGCCAACATGTCGTTATTGTCGGGTCATTGAGCCTCTTGGGAATATCGTGATGAAGTCCAAGTTCTCTCGGATCAACAATTTGGTATATCCGATGTAGGGAATCTTTGAGCCAAGTTTGTTGAGAAATGACATCATGTCATCCCAAATCGAGCTTCGATAGCGATGTGTTTCTTGTTGACCAATGCCTGAATATTTGCAGCTCTATGAGCTTAGGGTGCTCATAGTCACGTCACACCGTAAATGCACTTGGTGATGATCATGTAGAGTGTTCTCCGTGGTTGAGGAATACTCTTAAGCTCTACGTGAGAGTGCTTGTTGATTACTCTCGTAGCCTCGCCATAACCGATATCGATTAAGAATTGGAGAGTGAGCTCTTCAAACAGTGAGGCATATAGTTTGGTTGGATCGACTTGTGAATTAGGAGAGAATGTTCTGTCCCAGTGTAATGATGACTTGTTTGTGATTCAGAGTCACCAGCATGCTAGCTTTGTCCTTTGACCCTTTCCATAGTGTTCCGTAACTGTGGATGTAGATCTCGTGACCGATTGCAAGTGAGTAAGCATGTTCGATACGGATGAGTCCTCGTAATATCAATAGCAATAAGACACTAAGATTCGTAGCAAGTGAGTGTGTCAAAGTCAACACGGAGGTTATTCTTTCCTATCTTCATTGGATAGCCATGAGGATAGATATCAAGAATGGAGAGAACTTGGTGCATCCACATTCATTTGTTCAAATTGTCGTGATCCGAAATAACATTAGCCAAAAGAACCAACATATCGAAAGACATAATGTTAGTCAATGTAAGGTCTTATTGTCTAGTTGTTGAATGTATAAATGATAATGATTGTTACGAGTCCTAAGTCACTTGTATGTTCAATAGTTCAATGATATCGTGAAATGTTTCGTGAGTTAGTTAACTTTAAGTTTTAAAGTTTATTTTATCACTTATTGTTCACAACATATCAAACGATTTAAGTTTATTAGTGACATTTTTGGATTCGTGATGATATGATTAGTTTATTTACAAGTTTGTACAAGTAACAATTCATCATGAAGGTCAATCCAGGGTTGCCGAGTTTTGGCAAAGATACGCGTGAGACGTAAATGATATATGCTTAGGCGTAAACTTACGCTGTAGAATCCTAACTTACGCTGTAAGAAATGTTACGCGAGGAAAAGGAGACCTTATGCGAGAGCTTATGCGTAGTATATATTAACCTTACGCTGCAAGGTTACTCGTAAGAGTTGACCTTATGCGTGAGGTTACCGTTACGCATATCCTTCACATGACACGCCGTAGTCCATTGTAGAACTCACGCCGTAGTCATGCGCGAGGATTTTCTTACGTAACATAACCACGCGTAGGGTAATCCTTATGCGTAGATAATCAAATGACCTTGATTCTCAATTCTAAGTGTAGCAATCTCGAAATAAATTTATCAACTCATCAATATTAGCACACATATTCATTTCAATAACAATACATGGCATGAATCATGCATAAACCAACGACGCTGGCGTAGAGGCATGCGTGAGGTCAAAACCCTAAGGTTATGACTTACGCGTAAGTTTTCTAAAATTCTGCAGTTTGTTCGCTTGTATTCATTATATAAGGACATGGTACCCTCCCTACCGACATGTTTACCTTAAACGATTATGCCCATCTTGAAGTAAGATTTACATGCTTATGGGTATCGTTTATGCTACTTCTTTGACTAATAGAGTGCCTAATTGGTATTCCGTAACTTGGTAAGTATATATGTTTTGATTTATTAGCAACCATGTTAATTTATTGTCCGATGGCGAAAAAGTATACACATCCACCTACATCGGAAATAAAATCTTATCCTTGTGTTTACAATACAAACCAATGGAGTGGCAAAAGCATTCGTGGCAACAATCGTGAAGTCGAACCTTATTGCCTTGGTCTTTGCTACGGAAGTAGACCCAAGTGTTGGTAGGATACACAATCCGTGATCACATGTCGAGTCGTGTTCCACCTTCATTCTATAATTGGTACTATACAATATTTCTAGCATCTTTTAGGCATTAAGAGATAGTGTAGAGACGCATTCAAGAAACTTCAATAGTATAAGTCAAAAGTTGTCACGATCAAGGATCGCTCCTCGAATCGACAAAGGCCAATGAACTTTGCAATAAAGTTTGATAACAGCCATCATGGAATAGAAGTAGATGTGGAACCCGAAATGTTAGAGGTTCCAAGTGTATACACACATTGAGAATTTTAGGCATCCACTTAAATCCTAGTGTGTTATATATCCATTTCGCCATCCGTAACTCTCTTGCTTTAGTCTTAGTGAAAGCACTAGGTGGTACTACATGCTTAGAGGTGAAGCGGTAGCTACCGTGATAGCAATGGTTGCTTTAGGATCTAAAGAGGTGGTTTACCAAGCATGGACTTAGAATGATTAGTGGGCTAGAGGTATTCTTCCGTAATCTAGAGATTATGGCTTTAGCAACACATTTGTCATGACAATCGATTTCATACTTTTTCGACAAATAACACAAGCATCGATTTGAATATCAAAAGTGCTTAACGGTTTAGCATTTGTTACATCACTATTTCTATTACATTTGCAGACGTAACATCTATAGTGGAAGCAACATGATTTTTATTCATAGTCCTAGGGTGTTCTTCTACTTTAGCATTCCTTATTGATCTTTTCTTAGGTCGCAACTTCCTATTCTTCGATTGAGTGCTCCTAGGTCGTGAAGTGCGACGCTTGGAAAGATGTAACTATTCTGTTTCAAGAGAGGGAAACACATTAGCAACTTGTGATTTGGCGTGGGAATTCTAGGTTCACGATTACTAAGTGTGACTGGTGCTAATCTCTTAATCACGTGAGGCGGGAGTTGTTCATACTTTCCTAACATTTCCGTAACTTAGAGATGGTGTGAATCGATCTTGATTTTCGCAACTAATATTACCAAAGAAAATTCATGACTTCACTAGAGTGAGCAAGATAGTGATCAAGTTCATTAGATGCTTCAAGTCGAGTCTTTTTGAGTAAATCAAATATGACACCATATTCTGCTTAACTTTTAAAGTTCTTGTTCATATTTTGAGATTTGACTTTTCAAAGACACGCTTTGATCATCCAGTTGCTCAATTTTAGGATCAAGATTTTGCACTCAATTGAGCGATTTTCTTTGAAAACCGAGTTGATGGTTGTGAATATCTTTTCACACCAATGAAACGACGCTTTGCATTGTTAATTTCCGTGTAATCGCTTATTTTCACTTTTAAAGACTCGATCTGAAGCACATGATTGGTGTTCTCAACACCATACCAGCAACAATATCGCAGAGATATGATCGATGCATATGGCAACGAATAGAATAGCACAACATTATGGATATCGCGATGGATAACATCTTCCAAGAGTCGATCAACATATTTTCTCAACAATTTCTTTTACGCTTGGTGTTAGTAATAGATGTTTCGCTTTCTCGAAAACGTTTTTCATTACTCCAAGTTCCTTATGAAAATCCTTTTCCCAGTAATTGCACAACTTTTCAAGTTTTTAACATTAGGTAAAAGATTTTTACGAAAAATGTCTCTTTGTTCTCGCCAGAGGCGATTGAAAATGTTCAACTTTGATTTCGTGATCGATATTCTATCTCATGTTGTAAAATTTTGAGGTCACCATGAAAATGTCAAAATATCGAAGAATTTTTCGATTTTCGTGTTGTGAGTTTACTCGCTAATGGAAGGTAAAGGACCATAAGTTTGTGCAAAGACCGCTTTGGGATTAACAATAAGACTCGGGTGTTTTGATGATAACCCCGGGTGTGTTTGAAGAATCCGTTGGTGTGACGAAAGTGACCGCTTTTATAATTAAAAGGTTTGTTGTAAACAACGGTTTTTAATTTAGATCGACTCGCCTTCCGCATCTAATTCCTCTTGACGATGATATTCAACAACACTCACGATGATTATCAATTTTGTATTTTGCACTCGAAACTTTGAGTTGGTTTGAATGTTTTTAGTGAAAGCTTTGGTTTGTAATCGCTAGGTTTTTCCATATCCATTTGGATTGGGTTTTAAGGTAAACTTTTCAATAGTCATATCGATTCACCATGTTTGTAAACAATGCTTTAAACTCTTTAAGTTTGTTTTGCAAACCGAGAATTTCTGCAAGAAGGTCATCTACCCGATTCGTTGAATGCTTTTGTATGGAGAATCTTGTTTTGACAATTTAACAACTCACCTTTTTAGCTTTTTGATTTTCCAAGGTGAGAGCGTTAATTTGCTTTTTATGTTCATGTTTCAGTTGTTCTAATTCGGACAACAAAGCATTCTTCGAGGCGGCTAGATCACGTCCGTCTCTAAATATTTTTCGCTTTGATGAGATTTTGCAAAGCGGCTTCAAAACCTTTTCACGGTTTTCTTGAGTTTTGAAAAAGTTAAGTTGCATTTGTAAACATTCAAAATCCTTGGTTAACAAAGGCATTTTTACTTTTAAGGATTGATTTAATGCATAGCATTCCTCCATTTTGATTTTATGGTCTTGAATTAACCGAGCAAAACCGGATGAGGCAATGATCATCTTGTTCAACGCGAGTCTCAACATGATCATTCTTTAGATCCTCAAGTACGACCACGGAGTCAATTTGATTATCAAAGGAAACCATGAGAAGAAGATGTAGATCGTCAAATGTAACTGTGGTTAACTTGAAAATCATCAAGAAGATGTAGAAGACTATTTGAATAAGCCTGATCCGCTTGGATTCAGATATTGGCGGAGATATTAGTTCGATATGATGATGGTTTGTTCGGTACCGAGACAAGCCATCGGTGTCATACATCGGGTCAGACACCATGTGCAAACTCATGCATATTAGCCATCAACATAACAAATGCATTAGCAGCTGCAAGTCCTCCATATCATCATCCGAGTCTCATATCCGCCATAAAGCTTTCTTTGTCTCGTGAGAGATCCACCACTTCATCCTTAAGAGCCACAAGTAAGGCCTCTTTGAAATAAGCACTGCCCCTAGTCCTTGGCTTTGGGCATGCATTAGCAGTGTCCCTTCTCATTGCGCTTGTAGCATCTAAGACCATTTAACTCCACCATGGGCAATTGATTCTTGGGGTTTAGGTAAGCTTTTGTTTACCGCATATGTTTGTAAAGTGACTCGTTTTGTTGCTTACCTTATTGCCATGTTGGTAGGATACCCGATCAGTTCATTCTATAATTGGTACTATACAATATTTCTAGCATCTTTAGGCATTAACGCATTCAAGAAACTTCAATAGTATAAGTCAAAAGTTGTCCCGATCACTAATCAATAGTCCATTAGGAGAGTTAGCTTGACACAATGAAAATAGGCTCATCTCAATGTCGATCAAGAATCACCAACAACCTTTTGAGGTACCCCAATCGATTTTATTTTCTAAAGATTGGAGTCGAATATAAATCTAAACTTAAAACTAAAGGATTGGTCGGTTTATGTAAGGAGAAATAAAGTTTTACTGAATAAGTTACGCCACTGATATTATTAGAAGTCGATATATATGTAGTATGATACCTTCTTATAACATGGACTTACATTGCAGTGTCGTTTATTGGTATGTGCTAAAACACATACCTTTTCATTATCAAACCGACCCAAAACAACCAAGAAAGAGCCGTTTATTGCTAATATTTGTGGTTTTTGAGTTTTGCTTGTGCAGTACGGATATGTAAAACACACAAAAGGAGCCAAATCGAATGAAAAACCGAGCACGAGAGAGAAGAGTGCAAAAGGCGAGGTGAGAAAGGAATTTGCAAGTTTGGACAATCAATTCTCAAAATGGCGCTTTAGTCCTCAAGATTCGAGGCCGACATGTTTGGTCCTTGGAATTTTCAAAGATGGCAAAATTGGTCCTTGGTTTATTTGAAGGTTGACAAGAAAAGCCCTTGGATCATTTTCAGAATTTACAGTATTGGTCCCTGGATTTTTAGCTTGTACATTTTTGGTCCTTAAAATCTTACATAGTTACAAAATCAATTCAAGTCTAAAACCAATAATAAACAGAAAGACCAATCCACGGCCCAAATAACCATAACCCAATCCATCTCAAATCCCCTTACCCGGTTTGTATCTTACCCGGTATACCCAACCCGTTACTTAAAACCAAGTCAACTCACCCAATGAACCGGTCAAACAAATCAAACAATATTATTAAAAACCAAACGCGCCCAAACCCAGATAACCCACCATTGTTACTGTTTACCATCCCTTCTTACCCTGATCAACCCAATCATTTACCCCAACTTAAGTAACCTTCTAGAAGCTCTGACAACGTGTCAGTAAGATGGTGTCACTAGATTGCCAGAGTGGCAATTTAAAGCTTTCTCATTGGAGCAGCCACATCACAAGAGTGATCCAAGGGTTTAGATTAGATATGGTGACAAATGAATGAATCAATGGCAGAGATCAATGCTTCATGAAGCTTCTCAAAGGCATCCCATGCAGTCCTCAGCTCAGCTATATAAACCCTCCTTCAGTCACATTGTAGACTTGTCCATTTTTCATGTCTTAGAGAAATGTTACCATTTTATTTCATGTCAATTTAAATGTTTTCAGTACTTAAGTAATTTGTATTCTCAAGTTTTAATTGTAATTTCTGTTTACTTAATGAAAAGTTCACTTTTATTTGTTGAAAATTGTCATTAAATTCAATTGCTTGCAATCCGTTTTAAGATCTCACTTCCTGTTCTTTTAAGCTTATATAAGCTTTTATAAGCTTATATAAGCTTGCTGTTACTTTTCCTTGTTATATATTTTGCATTTGCAAAAAGGTCAACAGAAGTCAACTGGAAGCTCAATATTGAATCAGTTTTGGAAATGGGTTGAAATCAGCTGGATATGGGTTAAATTTGAGCTGGAATTGGAGTAGGTTAGGGGTTAAATAGGTTAGAGGATCACTGTTACATTGGTTGCAAGCCATAGTGGCTAGGACCACTTGTAAGTTCATTCTTAAATCTAATTTGCTCATCTGTTCATTACATAATCTGTGCTACTTATGTTAGTTTATGTTGTTAGTTTTGCATTCATTAGCTCTCATCTAGATATTAGATTATAGTTTTCATGCTATCATGGATTATTGTTAATGATTCATTAGAGTTCATTGCATATTAGGTTGATTAAGGAGTGTTTAGTTTAATGCTTAAAACTGTTTTAGGGGTTAAAATATTGGATTAGATCAGTGGCTTTAGGTTTGATATAGTTATGTGCATTCATTTCTGTCCTTGATTTGCTGCAATTTGCACTCTAAGTCAAAATTTACAAGTCTACTGATCTATATGCATAACTGTTGAAAACGAGTTACTGAAATCATTGCATATGGGTGTATAATTTGATAAGTGAGCTTGCTATAGTTATATTACATCATATTTCATCTTAATCAGTCCTTGATTTTCTCTCAAATCTCAAATAAGTCAACTTTGTAACTGTTTTCAAAAGTCAAAACATGTCAAAAATCTGTTTTTTTTGCAGATCTTGCAGCAATTGCACAGTGCTTATTTTAAGTAGTTAGGGTCTCATATTTGGTCCAGTTGTAGTGTGCTGGGTGGTCTTGAAGTCCACATATCTGGTTTTAACATTAGCTCATTGAATAAGCTAGTGCAGTAGCTTAAAGTAGGGGGGTCAGTTGCTGTTTTGCTAGTAGATCAGTTAGCATTTAATCTTGTGAATCTGCTTATTTAAGGTTAGGAGTAGCAGTAGATAGTTGCTTTAGAGTAGTTTTAGTATTACTTAGCTCCTGTAGAAGTTTGGTAGCTTACTTTTCTGTTTAGCTTATTTCAAAGTGCTTATTGCTATCCATTTACACTGCAAATTTTATATTCTCCACATAAGCATAGTATTTGATATTTTCATAGATTTAGATTAATATTTTAGAATTTTCCTTAGTTTTTCATAATTTTTAGTCACTGTTTAGTATTTTTCTTATTTAAAATAGTTTTAGTCCCTTTTAAGTAGCTTTTATTGCAAATAATTAAGAAAAGTTCCAAAAATAATTTTTCAATTTTCCCAGTTTAAGAAAAATATAAAAGCATAAAAATATTTTTCCTATTTTTCCCTTTTATTTGGTATTTTTCATAATTTAAATTAGATTTAAATAGTTTTAAATTTGTAGAAAATAGAAATTTAATCAGAAAAATACAAAAACAGTTTTGAAAATTCTCTTAGGATATTTTAGATTTTATAAAAATAGTTTCATATTTTTCCCTTTTATTTTCATAATTTCTAGTATTTTAATTTAGTTTTAAAAGTTAATAATTAGTTTTTAATTCTAATTAATTCAAGAAAATTCCTAAAAATTAGTTTTAATTCATAAATAGTTTTCTTATATCATTTTTAGTGTAAAAGTAATTTTAGGTTATTTTTAGGATTTAGAATAGACGTACTTGCATTTTATTCGCGTTTCGTTTTAATCCCGTATTACATTTTAGTATAGATTTGCGTAGTTTGCCGTAATTCTTAGGTTTTCCCCATAGATTTTAGTTCCATTTATGCTTTCCTTATCCCGTAGTTTAGAAGACATCATTTTTATCCTCTTCTCTTATTCAAATCCCGATTATCGAGACGTGAGTTGGAAATTCCATTCAACCCTCGTTCGGAACGATCTCGGTGCTCAAACCCTAACACGTTTGAGTTACCCAATATACTACACAACTTCTCTTATTATTATTGGTTTGTCTGAACTGTTTTAAGTTTCTTACGGTTAGTCATTCACAAGTGGCTAACTTGTGTGAGATAACTTGACGGTTTGGAAATATCAATTTTTGGCGCCGCTGCCCGGGAGGGCTTGTAGCGAGTTTTCGTATTCCGTCTCGAATCGTGTGCATTTGAAGATCCTTCCTCGTGAAGTTATCGTTGATATTTGTACATATCCCTTATATAAAAACCCAAAAAGATTTTCTTTTTCAAAATATGTTTTCTAAAACCCAAAAATATTCTTCTTTGCCCTCTGATTTGATAATTCTTTCTTATTATCCCTCTTATATTTGATTCTTATGGACTCCTTCGACTATTTCAGTCAGTGTTGTAATTCACGTTTGGGATATGATTATCAGTGTTATAATCATATGTGCCCCAATTCTTTCAATAATCCTCAGAATTTTTCCGACTACCCTCCACAGCCCGAGATATCTTCGTTTGATCCATGTTATTGTTATGGCTGTGGAGATATGGTAGATTCGTCGAATGATTTTCGTTGTTTACGGTGTATGCCCGAGATACATTCTAATTATGAAGAACCCGTGCCGATTTTGAATAATGATTCTATGATTGAAGAACCCACCGAAGGTGTCGGGGACGATTTTTCTTGGATTCACGACATTTATGAGAAACAAACAATCGAATTTAAGAATATGTTTCAAACTTTCTTCAATCAATGGCAAGCTCAACAAAGTATTAATGAAGAACCCGTTCAAGTTACGGAAGATGATCACACCATTTCGGAGCAACTCGAAGAACCCACCGAGGGTCACGGAGACGATTTCTTTGAACGTCGTGCTTTTCTTAACAACATTGAAAAACTTGAAGCATTGTCAAAAATTTTGAAATATAAGCTTGATGAACCCTCGATTCCTACTCCTCTCCGGTGAGGAGATGGAACATATTTCGAACCCGAGGTGATTCCGTTTGTACTCTCGACTCTAATCCAAGAATTCTAGAATCGATCCTTCTCTTTCACGATTCGCTATTACGAGTTTGTCGAGTTACAACAAAACGGAACGAACTTATGAGCTTAAAACGATTTCTAAACAGAAAGAACCGAAGATCACAACGGAAGTGGTGGAACTTGCTAGCTCTAAGAGCACACCACTTGTCCCACCTCCGGATTCTTATCCCTCTCTCATTTCTGAGCCTTTCATTTCCGACCCTTCCCCTTCACTCACGCCGGTTGAGAGAAGTGACGTTCTTTCGGAAGAGGTCGATGATTCTATTTCTACAAACATTATTGAACCCGTTGACTCTTTCATAATGGGGGATGAGCATCTTAGTATTATTCCGGAAACGGAAGCGTCTGATGTTGAGATCCTTATCCCAAGCCCAAGAGAGTCTGGGGTTGTTGATATTTGTGATGAGCCTTCTCTTGATATTTCAAACGATCATGATGAGATGTTCTCCGATTCCGATGACGATTCTTATGGAGACATCGATTTTGTCGACGATTTACCTTCTGAGCACGTTAACATAGAAGAAGATAATGATTTTGAGCCAGAAGAAGAAGAGATTGAGCTTAATGATATAGAGATCGAGGATGAAGCATTACGAGAAACATTGTCAAATGTTTATCTTCTCATTTCTAAGATTGAAGCCCTTAACGATAATTCGAGTTCGCCTCCTATCTCCGTTAAAGATAGTGATTTCTCTCCCGAGCTTGAGACTTTCCGATTTGATGAAGAGATTAGTGGCAATCCCACTATTGATGATGTTTATCCTCCGATTCTTGAGCGATTCTACTTCGATGTTGATATGAGTAAAGTTTTGAACGAGATTTCCGATACTCCGACAAATGACCCGATCATTGAGGATGCTATTGATGACCCAATACCACCGGGTATTGAGGATGTTATGAATAATCCCGAGAGGGATATGGTCATTCTTGATGGTTCTCTTGACTCCCCTTCTTTTGATGAGTCCACCATCACTAATCCCGTTGAGCCTTTATGTGAAGACAAAATCTTTAAACCCGGGATATTAGACATAGATGAGCTTTATGCTAAAACCGTTGTTAGAGAAAAGGATCCTCTCTTGGATGCCTTCATTGTTAAGCTTTCACCTCCTTACCATGAGCTCCCGTCTTTCTTGGAGTTTTCTCATTGTGATCCGTCATCCCTTCGTCCACCCGCAAAACCACCGGATGATGGATCATTCTTTCATGTTATCCCTTATGTGCTGATGCCCGACATTTTCTTTCCCTCCCTACCCACCCAGTCTCATTCCTTCGGGAATGAGGACACCGTTTTTGACCCCGGTATCTCTACCACTTTCTTCCCCAAGGACAAATGAATTCGGGGACGAGTCAGGCTAGCGACTCGGTGATCAAAAACAGTAGCGCTTCATGGGAGGCACCCCATGCTTATCTCTATCTTCTTTCTATTTTCTAATAAGTGACGTGAAGGGTTAGCCTCTTGATTTCTTGTGTTTGGTTGTTTGTGATGTTGTGTTTAGGATGTTCCCGATATGAAGACTCTCGTGCTCGAAGTTTGTCTTTTCTCCACTCGAGTTTCATGATCGATGCTGATGGAAATCCGATATCCTAATCTTATCGACTAACGTTTATCTTCTAGCATACTTAATAAACGGCTTTTAGATTTTCGTGATACCCTTGCTTTAAACATTGAGGACAATGTTTCGTTCTAGTCTGGGGTAGGGTAATCTTCGATTTGATTTGACCGCATTTGCTTGTTTTTCGTCGTGTACTCTTGCAACCCCGTTTTTCCTTAGAAAATGAAATATTGTGCAAAAATGAGCAAAATTTAAAAAGTTTTGTAAGCTTTTGTTAAGTCTTTCTGATTGAAAAGTTTTGCTAGTCTCTTAGACAAGAAGCTATAAAATGCGAATTCTAGCTCACAAGGCCAAGATTTTGCAAGTTTCCCTGAGTGACTTTAAATATGCATGACTTTATTTCATTAGACGAAGCATTTGCTAAGTTAATATATGTTTTGACACCTTGTTGACTTTCCACTGGTGAGAGTAGGAATGGAATTACGACTTGACCGGGCGTGTTGAGCCCTAGCTTGTTCCCTTAACCATAGGTAATCTAAAATTATCGGCTAAGCATCTGCGGATCTCATTATTTGGGATTTTAAATTTGCAGAGATCGAGAAATGATAGAGTTACTTATGAGTTTAGATGCTAAGCGTGGAGTAGTTGGTTCTCTTTAGAGCCCATCAAAGGTACTTATGGCTTTTGTTCCCACAAAATTGTTTCACCCCATATCTGTTTAATAAATAATTAGAGATGTCGAGTTTTTGGCGATAGTTAGTTCTTTATCTTCTTAAAAGAATCTTTGTTTTAAAAATTGGGTACACATCAAGGATCCGTAATAAATAAAGAAATCAGTGATAAGTGAAAAGTAATAAGTAAAGTTATGAGTTGCGGTGTCGAGATCGGACCCTTGGATCTTTAGCCGGGATTGAGTGAGGTCTTAGCCTAGCCAGCCGGGATCCTCATTTCATGAAGCCTATAGTCTTGGAATTACCCCGTGAAGCTCCGTAGTTCATAGCTCATATAAGTAAAAGTATAAGTGCAAAAAAAAAAAAAAAAAAAATGATGTTAAAAAAAATCAAAAGTATAAGTTAATAAAAATTCCTTGATGTGAACCTCATTTTTATGACAATGGTTCTTGAGAGAAGGCGGATAACTAATTATCGACTTAGCTTCATATCTTTATCGGAATAAAAGTTATCGAAACGAGAATTTGAAGAAATTCATTTCTCACAAAAATAAAAAATTCTAGAGGAAAATAGGAAAATGGGAGCAAAAGGTATTTACACAAGTAACTTCCATGGGTAGTGTTAGCATCTAGAATCATACTTAACAATGATTTCGGTTTTACGCTTAGTTTGGGACTTGTGAAAATCGGGGACGATGTATTCTATCCGTATGGTCACTTCACGTGTGTTGTGTTTCCTGCTCGTGATCCTAACGTGTCGTTTGAAAAATGTTGGAGTTATTGATCGACATGAAAGTTCAACAAACCGTCATTCATAATCGGAATGTGCTTAACCGTAATATCTATATATGTGAATTGAAAGGTAAGCGGGCGTTTTAGAATTAAGGCTTTCTTAATCTCTTTTGAGGAATCTTTGCTACTTCTTCATAGGTTTAGTAGAAAGAGATTGAAATCCTTGGTTTTAGAAGCGTGAGTTGATTGCATTATGTGAGGACACGACAATAGTCTCGTCTGGGGTATTTTGGTATGTGCTAAAACACATACCTTTTCATTATCAAACCGACCCAAAACAACCAAGAAAGAGCCGTTTATTGCTAATATTTGTGGTTTTCTTGAGTTTTGCTTGTGCAGTACGGATATGTAAAACACACAAAAGGAGCCAAATCGATGAAAACCAAGCACGAGAGAGAAGAGTGCAAAAGCGAGGTGAGAAAGGAATTTGCAAGTTTGGACAATCAATTCTCAAAATGGCGCTTTAGTCCTCAAGATTCGAATCGACATGTTTGGTCCTTGGAATTTTCAAAGATGGCAAAATTGGTCCTTGGTTTATTTGAAGGTTGACAAGAAAAGCCCTTGGATCATTTTCGAATTTACTGATTGGTCCTGGATTTTTAGCTTGTACATTTTTGGTCCTTAAAATCTTACATAGTTACAAAATCAATTCAAGTCTAAAACCAATAATAAACAGAAAGACCAATCCACGGCCCAAATAACCATAACCCAATCCATCTCAAATCCCCTTACCCGGTTTGTATCTTACCCGGTATACCCAACCCGTTACTTAAAACCAAGTCAACTCACCCAATGAACCGGTCAAACAAATCAAACAATATTATTAAAAACCAAACGCGCCCAAACCCAGATAACCCACCATTGTTCTCATTTACCATCCCTTCTTACCTTGATCAACCCAATCATTTACCCCAACTTAAGTAACCTTCTAGAAGCTCTGACAACGTGTCAGTAAGATGGTGTCACTAGATTGCCAGAGTGGCAATTTGAAGCTTTCTCATTGGAGCAGCCACATCACAAGAGTGATCCAAGGGTTTAGATTAGATATGGTGACAAATGAATGAATCAATGGCGAGATCAATGCTTCATGAAGCTTCTCAAAGGCATCCCATGCGTCCTCACCAACTATATAAACCCTCCTTCATCGCATTGTAGACTTGTCCATTTTTCATGTCTTAGAAATGTTACCATTTTATTTCATGTCAATTTAAATGTTTTCGATTACTTAAGTAATTTGTATTCTCAAGTTTTAATTGTAATTTCTTTTACTTAATGAAAAGTTCACTTTTATTTGTTGAAAATTGTCATTAAATTCAATTGCTTGCAATCCGTTTTAAGATCTCACTTCTGTTCTTTTAAGCTTATATAAGCTTTTATAAGCTTATATAAGCTTCTTTTTACTTTTCCTTGTTATATATTTTGCATTTGCAAAAGGTCATGTAGTCAACTGGAAGCTCAATATTGAATCGCTTTTGGAAATGGGTTGAAATCACCGGATATGGGTTAAATTTGAGTGGAATTGGAGTAGGTTAGGGTTAAATAGGTTAGAGGATCATCATTACATTGGTTGCAAGCCATAGTGGCTAGGACCACTTGTAAGTTCATTCTTAAATCTAATTTGCTCATTTGTTCATTACATAATCTGTGCTACTTATGTTAGTTTATGTTGTTAGTTTTGCATTCATTAGCTCTCATCTAGATATTAGATTATAGTTTTCATGCTATCATGGATTATTGTTAATGATTCATTAGAGTTCATTGCATATTAGGTTGATTAAGGAGTGTTTGGTTTAATGCTTAAAACTGTTTTAGGGGTTAAAATATTGGATTAGATCAGTGGCTTTAGGTTTGATATAGTTATGTGCATTCATTTCTGTCCTTGATTTGCTGCAATTTGCACTCTAAGTCAAAATTTACAAGTCTACTGATCTATATGCATAACTGTTGAAAACGAGTTACTGAAATCATTGCATATGGGTGTATAATTTGATAAGTGAGCTTGCTATAGTTATATTACATCATATTTCATCTTAATCAGTCCTTGATTTGCTCTCAAATCTCAAATAAGTCAACTTCGTAACTGTTTTCAAAAGTCAAAACATGTCAAAACTCTGTTTTTTTTGCAGATCTTGCAGCAATTGCACAGTGCTTATTTTAAGTAGTTAGGGTCTCATATTTGGTCCAGTTGTAGTGTGCTGGGTGGTCTTGAAGTCCACATATCTGGTTTTAACATTAGCTCATTGAATAAGCTAGTGCAGTAGCTTAAAGTAGGGGGTCAGTTGCTGTTTTGCTAGTAGATCAGTTAGCATTTAATCTTGTGAATCTGCTTATTTAAGGTTAGGAGTAGCAGTAGATAGTTGCTTTAGAGTAGTTTTAGTATTACTTAGCTCCTGTAGAAGTTTGGTAGCTTACTTTTCTGTTTAGCTTATTTCAAAGTGCTTATTTGCTATCCATTTACACTGCAGCCCTTATATTCTCCACATAAGCATAGTATTTGATATTTTTCATAGATTTAGATTAATATTTTAGAATTTTCCTTAGTTTTTCATAATTTTTAGTCACTGTTTAGTATTTTTCTTATTTAAAAATAGTTTTTAGTCCCTTTTAAGTAGCTTTTATTGCAAATAATTAAGAAAAAGTTCCAAAAAATAATTTTTCAATTTTCCCAGTTTAAAAAAATATAAAAAGCATAAAAAATATTTTTCCTATTTTTCCCTTTTATTTGGTATTTTCATAATTTAAATTAGATTTAAATAGTTTTAAATTTGTAGAAAATAGAAATTTAATCGAAAAATACAAAAGCAGTTTTGAAAATTCTCTTAGGATATTTTATATTTTATAAAAATAGTTTCATATTTTTCCTTTTATTTTCATAATTTCTAGTATTTTAATTTAGTTTTAAAAGTTAATAATTAGTTTTAATTCTAATTAATTCAAGAAAATTCCTAAAAATTAGTTTTAATTCATAAATAGTTTTCTTATATCATTTTTAGAGTAAAAGTAATTTTAGGTTATTTTTAGGATTTAGAATAGACGTACTTGCATTTTATTCGCGTTTCGTTTTAATCCCGTATTACATTTTAGTATAGATTTGCGTAGTTTGCCGTAATTCTTAGGTTTTCCCCATAGATTTTAGTTCCATTTATGCTTTCCTTATCCCGTAGTTTAGAAGACATCATTTTTATCCTCTTCTCTTATTCAAATCCCGATTATCGAGACGTGAGTTGGAAATTCCATTCAACCCTCGTTCGGAACGATCTCGGTGCTCAAACCCTAACACGTTTGAGTTACCCAATATACTACACACTTCTTCTATTATTGGTTTGTTTTTACAAAATCACTTATCTATGCGATATTTGCGGGTTTGAAACTGAGTAAGACTGAGGAGCTGCGAAACACATCTTCAATACCAAAGGTCAGCATATGCCATTATGATGGGAACGTCTTGTGATTTATCTTTCATGTGAAATGTCGTTTGCATCTCCAGCTATGTTGATTGTAATTGGAATCTCTGTGTGTGTGTGTGTTACTCTGTGGCTTGGCAGTTTTAAGAATTTGGCTATATGAATATTCATTTTCATCTGCGTGTCTCACAGTCTCTACTTCCAGATTATCAGCGACTCTTGAGTTCTATGCCATCTCGCAGGTTGAATTCATCAAAGCTTGCTGAGAATTGTGGTTTGTCCTAAATCCCGCCTTAAACTTTGACTGCTGTTTTTCTGTTCTGATTTTCATTAATTTAGTCCTCAAGTTCGTGTTTATTGTATTTCATGATTTCAATTTGCTTTGCATAACTTTTTTTACAATACTGTAAGTCTAAAAGTATGAACTTGTTATTGCAGAGTATTTTCAGAACAAGTTGGTGGATACCAATCATTTTATGGAAATACTTAATTTGAAGGACAGTGTTGAGAAGGATACATTCTTTCGTAAACTTCCAACTCTAGCTGAGCAACTGCCACGTGAAATAGTTCTGAAGAAGGTATTGTATTATTTTTCACAACTTCTTACCACAATGTTGCAATGTGTTTTCTCAAATTGTTTTTTTTTTTTCCTTTTCGGATCTGCAGTTTCTTCCTTTGCTAGCTTCTGCCTTAGAATTTGGCTCAGCTACTGCACCCGCTTTGACTGCATTTTTGAAAATGGGTGCATGGCTTTCACCAGAGGAATTCAACAAGAAGGTTATTCAGATATTCACTGCTAGACTTTTTTGATTTCTGTGCTGCTTTGTAATTAATTTTCTTATTTACTTTCCCTTGGATTTTGGTCATTCATGTAGGTTTGACCAATAATTGTGAAACTTTTTGCTTCTAATGACCGAGCTATCAGAGTTGGTCTACTGCAGCATATTGATCAATATGGGGAATCATTTTCGGCACAAGTTGTTGAGGAGCAAGTAAGGATAGAAATATATTGGCTGTATATTCTGCAGGAAACAAACTGATTGGTCCCACCATGTCTATCTTATTTATTAATGTCTGATAATGCTTGTGATTAGGTCTACCCCCATATTGCTACTGGTTTTTCGGACACATCTGCCTTTCTGCGTGAATTAACATTGAAATCTATGCTTGTCCTTGCTCCAAAGGTATCTTCATCTCTCTGTTTGCATCCTTAGCTAGTTACTTCATCTTACCTGTATTTGCAATTAGTTATCTGCTTTATTGTTACGTTATGTTATCTTTGTGATCTTATCAAGTTGTTTGATTGTTTACTATTCACTTGCAGCTGTCCCAACGCATATTATCTGGGTCACACTTGAAGTATCTTTCAAAGCTTCAGGTAAACTACTTTTATTTTGTTAATACTCTGCCCACTCTAATAAAATTTACACTCCTGTTATATATTATGTCCATCTACCCAAAATGCACACTTCCGCAACATTAAACTTGAAGAGACCCAAACTTCTATTGTTATAACAATCTGAACAGGTCTCCATCTCGTATGTTTAGGAGGAAAAAATAAATCCAAGTATAAATTGAAGCTACTAAATATACTCCGTAGATCTTTTAGTACATGTACTTATCACAGTATACCAAATTACCAATACAATGATATTTTTGCAAAGTGTTGATATCATATCTTAAAGAGAAGAAGGGTAGGTGCATATTAAAATCAAGGGTTAAGCCAGTTAACTTTTGATTTAGCTAATATGGTAGAAACTAGAATACCTGTAATATGAATTTGATTTTGAATGCAAGTTGTTTATGTTAGGTCTTACAGGAGGTGTAATTGTTAAACATTATGAGCGCGTTTTAGGTAAATCCAGTAGAATATTTATGAATTGAATGTAATTTCTTGCTGCCGTTAGTTAGGTTACGTTAGGTCTTTACTGGAGGTATAGTTGTCGAAAATTATGAGCTTCCTTTAGCTTATTTCAGTGGAATATGCGTGAACTGAATTTGATTGAACTGTGATTTCTTGTTGCTGTTAAAGTTCTTAAAGCATCTGCAGCATCTATTGTCAAAGTCTTCAATAACCTATTTACAAAAGTCATTTCTGTAAGTTTTAAGCATTTTAATGGGGCTTGATACTATGTACGTGCAAATTTTGGTAGAGACAATACGGAAGTTGCAAGTGGATAGCACACACATGAGATCAGGATTGGAAATGCAAGTGCGGTTACAACGAAAAGTGGAACATCAAGTACAGGAAGTGGAACACATGCATCAACGGGAAATGGAAGTGAATGCTCGTGAATAAGCTAGAAAGAGGGAGTGTCATATCATTATGAATATTTGGATTAGATACTCTAATTTCATTTTGTATATTTTGGATGGTTCGATTTGAATTTTGAATTGAATGCAACTTTTCCAATGTGGATGATAAACATCTTGTAATAGATATTTTTAATTCCGAATTATCTTTTTTATTTATTGGTTTCATTTAAGCTATTTCAAATACAGAATTACATTAATTTTAGCTATAATGTCCACTTATAAGTCTTCTTCCGATGACATTCCGACAACTATTTCTGACAGAATTGTGACCCTTTACTGTCTACAATTTTCCAACTGATTTCTGACGGTATAATTACCGACGACATTCCAACAGAAATAATTCCGACGACTTCGACGAAATATTACCAACGAAATTCCGACGGATATCATTTGTCGCTGTTTCCGACAAATTCCAACAAATACTAATTACCGACCATGGATTTCCGACACACAAAACCACTAATAAACCACTAATGGACGGATTTCCGACGGAAACGTCTGTCGCTATAGACCTGATATGTAGTAGTGCGACTTGTAGTCTTAGTAGAGATCTCATGTTCGAACCTTGTTGGTTACAATTTTTTATTGTACATTTAATCCGAATTTTTCAGTGCTTAGGTGGCATGCTTTGCTTAAGTGGATTAATTGGTGACATTAATGATGACATGGAATAATGACATGGTGGGATGCCAAGTGGCATTATGACGTGACATGCCTCCTCTTATATATAATGTATAGATATATACTAATGTCAAAACCCGTCCGATGAACGGGTATGACTTGTGGTTTTTATTTCTACGATTTAGTGAATCAAATATATATTAAAAAGTAATTAAAAGTTAAATGAAATGGTTAAGATCTATAATTGATGTTACCATAATCCATTAAATGACTAAAAGTAGGTAAGTACTTTGATTTGTGGTTTTATTTTAGAATTTAGTAGAACAAATATATAGTAAAAGTTATTAAAAGCTAAATTAAACGGTTAAGAAGTATAATTGATGTTATTATAATCCATGAATGGCTAAAAGGATGTAACTAATTTCTAACATTTTGTTCTAAACAATATTAATCATTAACATCTTTTACATTTGATAATATTATTAACAGTAATTTTGAACTTTTAGTGCGTATTTCACACGTGTCTCCTGCATTTTTATAGATTTTGTCACTTTTATGGGCTTTCTAAGAATGTGAATGGGTAGGATTTCAACGAATTTTGACCCGTTTGATAGGGTCGTTGAGGTTGTATTTTTTTTTATTTGTAGTGGATTTAATTAGGAAAAACTATTGTTTTTTATGTTTTTTTTAATGTAATGGGACTGCTTTTGTAGACGCCACACTTGATGATGAAGAGTAAATTGTTGGAACAATGTAAGTTTTATCAAATAAGCATTCAAAAGTAGGTAGTTTGTTATTCTTACTCAAATTAGCAGTTTCAATGGAGTCTTATTAGTGGCTTTTATTGGCTGTTATTCAACAGCTATTTGTGTTTGTATGACGTCTTATAAGGGGCCATTATTGGCTATTATTAGGGGCAGATGGCATCTTATTAGCGGCTATTATTGGTTGTTATTTATCCGTTATTCAACAACCAAATTACATAATTCAACAGCCATTTGGTTGTTATTAGGGGCTGTTTGGATGACGCCTTATTAGGGGATGTTATTGGTTATTGTTAAGGGCGGATGACACCTTATTAGGGGCTGTTATTGGCTGTTATTTAGCAAACATTCAACAGCCATTTGGTTGTTACTTGCCAAGTTTCAATTTTCAAATAAAATACAGTAAAACAAAAGGCCAAACATACACCAAACTCAGAAGCAATTATATATATATGGTAATTTTGACCATTTGCACAAAGGTCTAAGCAATCACTGGCAGAAGCACACTTTTAATCTAAGGTAACTTTCTGCTCATATCTATAGCCACTTTGTAATCACATTAATTTGTAGAGGATGATGTATTTGTTACACAATGAGTATGCCCTTGAAACTATTGTCCTATGAACAGAACCATCATTGTTCTACTAATATAATGCCATATAGTGTGATTTTATATGACATTAATTTTAAATTACATCTATTAAAGTATTGAAACTATTTGTAATCACATTAATTTGTAGAAGGTTTTGTCTCTCTATTCCCGTTATGCTTAATTTTGTTGTCTCTCACAACACGAAACTGTTTGGACACTCCAGAATCTAATAAAATATCAACCATCAGCCGGGCACCATTTTGAAACAGCAAGATATAATTTTAATCAAAAACAAAAACGTATAGACCCTTAAAAATCTGATAAAATTACCAGGGGCACTATTCCTCACAAAGCGTTCTTTGTTCCTGGCAAGACCAGATAAGATCCTTTAGCTGTTGAGCGTGTCCTCTTGGGTTCTGCTGTTGACAATCAAGTTCCAGATTGATACACAAACGTCAAAACTTAAGTACAGGTACAAGTAATAATGGAAGCATGTTAAGGCCAGAGCAGCAATTTTAGAATGTGCTATAAAGGCGACGGAAGACTATAGGGAGACCCTTCTCACCAGTTGACAGAATGAAAACAAATCACATCTTACCACCAGAAACAAACAGGAACTTTTTAAGTTGATGTCAACAGAGCATTTTTTATTAAGGAATATATGAAACCACCTGAGGGACTAATTAGCATTTCTCTAATGCAGTCTGAAAACCTTAAAACAGGCTTTTCAGCATTGCAAAAAAAATATCAAAAAAAAATTGTTTTTAAAATATATATCGTTTGAATATCGTTTGAATGTATTAGTTAACGAATAATAAGATATTAAAGAGTCGTTTTTTTATTTTATGTGTTAACAATGGAAACTAATTAGGCGTTATTAATTATTGAACAATTAAAAGATACCAATTTATTCTTATTCAAATCTTAAATTAAACTTGTTTATAGGAAGCTTTAGTTGTTGATTTTAACCACCCATTTCACCTATGAAACTATTCTATAAAATAATTGTTTTGCATATATTCACATGATAATTGTTTGTATTCTTTTATTATGTACCAAGAG
The DNA here is from genome assembly GCA_022545495.1 of Chrysanthemum lavandulifolium. NCBI lineage: Eukaryota > Viridiplantae > Streptophyta > Magnoliopsida > Asterales > Asteraceae > Chrysanthemum > Chrysanthemum lavandulifolium. The sequence goes on along the minus strand of CM040243.1, from coordinate 262,236,643 downwards.
CATCTCATCATGCATGGATCAACTCTCACATGAACCTTGCCCATTCAATAACTTGAAGTATTTACGGATATTTTTGACACGTGTGAATCCAGAGGACAATGTCGCAACAATGGCCACTCAAGTCAGAAACTACTTGCTTGAACAGTCTCCAAGTGCCACTTACATCATGGATTTTCCAACACCGTATTTAAAATAGACTGTATTTGAGTCGTATTTGTTTCGCCACTATGACTTTTAGCAGTCTGGTAATGTATTTTTTTAAAATTGCAAAAAAATGATTATGTCCCGATAATTAACTATCTATATGAGAAGCTTACCTTATTGGTTGATTTAATATTGGTTCATCTGCAAAATGGTTTCATAACTCAACCCACTATTATTCAATTATAGGCTCTAAGGTTTTCAAAATCTATTTCTTAATTAACTTCCAAACACTTTTCTAAGCAAAGTCAGATGGATTACATGTGCGTTTTAATAAAGTAAACATAAGCATCACATAACCACATAATTTTGAAATTTTAGCATGATGTACCTGTTTAGTTGTTTTTTGTTGCATCGATACCGAAGATTTTATTATGAGCATCCTTCAATTCTCGAGAAAGCTCTATCGCAGCTCGGGTTCCTACTACTGCATATGCAATTGATTTAGAGGCAGCTTGTGCAACATCTTCAACATTCTGATACTTTTTTGTACCGTTCCTTGACTCCATAAAACTCAACACGTCATCACAATCATTGGCCGAAACACTTGAACTGGCCACGACCACATTTTGAGTGCGATTGGTCATTATAATAATTGATCCTCCTTGGTTAGCATCAGTAACTCGACCTCCAAGCAAACTTAGGAGCGTAGTTTTTCCACTCCCTAATGGCCCCATGAGTGCCAAAATTTCTCCTGCATTGACCGTGCCATTTATTCCATGTAAAATATGCTTTTTGTGGGTGGATGTCACTCCTTTAGTAATCACCTTGTATGTCACTTCTGTAAAATACATAATGAAAGATCAATAATTCTACATCCGTATATAATTAATTACATGTATGAATCAAAACATATGTGATACGTGTCTACACCATCTTCTTTTACAATACATCTAATCTATATTTACAATGAACTTCCGCAACCGCCAACATACCCATCTTCAGCAGCTTAATTTATCAATTTTCTTCATGGACACTGTGTCATCCTTTACATACCAGCGCACCACTGGTGTTAAGTTTATTAGACAAAATTTGGCAAGCATCAACGCAAAATTAGAACCTATGAGGCCAAACTTTAAGATCTTCTTCACTCGGACTGCTATTACGGGCACCTGGGCTTGGGATTTCATTTGACGACCTTTTGTCAGTTGACCCCTAAAGATGCAATTTATCCCCATCCGTAACTGAATCACAAATGAAGATAAGAAGTTTTAATCCACCATCTAGAGGGACGTGAAAAAGAAAACACACAAACATCACACATTAGGCCCACCAAGCAAGCACTACATGAAAAAACCAAATCCCTTTCCTTTATGTAAATGCACAACCTATTAGAACCAAGGTAGCCTCATCACTAACTTTGCGTAGCAGATTTTTAATTCAACGAAACAACATCCACAAAGCACCATCACATAACATATATGATATATCCATCATAATTTACTTTAAAACTAACAAACATTTTCAGTCTTGCTCACTTGAAGTACGATGATGCACATCAATCTGATATCTAGGCATTGCAATTCAGCAGCTAGAGTCTACTACAGTGAATATTTGGAATGACGAAACACAAATATAGGCATTACATTAGGGATCTAATTATACTACATGGATTAATTATACTTTATAGGCTTAAGTTCACATTTACAATTGTTCCCCTAAACAACCTTAATTTGAATGCGATACCTGTGTCCACGCTTAAGAATTCATTGCCTTCCTGTCATAGAACCTGTGAAACCGTTGATTAAAAACTTTATAACTCAGTTTGCAGCTGTATGTGACTTCAATTACCTTTGAAAATTTAACCAGTGTGACACGACCACTGCGTCTAATGGTGACTAAGGCCCCAACTTCTAATTTTTCAACCTGTCACAACACTAAGATTGCAATGAGTTTAACTGAAAAGATAGAAAAACTGAAAATGAAATTTAACTTATGAAGAAAATGATCAACTACTATACGCTTACCTTAATATATAACAACCAAAAAACCATATCTAGCAGCGAAAGATGCTTCTGTGGATGTGGAGCTCACGACAATCGGATCCAATACAAAATGCACAAAAAGTTTCTTTTTCGATTAACACTGGAATCACACAAAGATCAATATCAGGTATTTTTATATGTAAGAGGCCATCAAGATGTGACAATAGCAGTATATAGTATAAGATTAAGGGGTGTTTGAATTGGAAGACATCTTAAAATACCTCATCCAAGTATCCAACAACTTGAGGTATCTTGCTTCCAATAGGTGAAGTGTTTTAGTCTCAGATGGGACAAACACCTGCAATATATTAGAGAAACGTCTATTTAGTTACACAAATGGTTGCCTAAATGATACTTTTTTTTACGATAAGTAAATGGACTTCAAATCATTTTAACATCATATATGACAAAGCGGCAATTCAGATTCTCATGCAAATGACTTGATCACTTATCAGATTCTCATGCAAATGACTTGATCACTTATCAGGTGTTTGATCCAGTAAGTTGCACCATTGTAACTGTAGTTCATATATAGCATTTTAAGGTGTCGACTTCCACCCATTTACTTGTAAACAGGTCAAGCCAACCGCTAAGACTGGATCGGGTGCCTTCTAACGTGGTGGATGCAAACTGAAAATTCAACCATGATCACATGCTTATAAAGTCCGCCGAACCCATAATCGATAGTAATGGGAACCCTTTGTTTTGTCCTTTTTGATTATTGAAATTGCATTATTTAGTTGACTCTTTACTCAAGTCAAAGTTGATGTCCTAGCAGTTGCTCTTTACAAATATATTAAAAAATGGCCTTTTATAAAATAACAGATTCTTGATCCTAAAACAATGATCTCGTCATACACGCCATTTTCTGAACACCATTTCATACATGCCATTTTCTGAACACCAATGATCTCGTCCAAACCTTGAATCAGTTAGCAGCTTTTACAATATCAGTTATGACTAATGATGTAATTTTGGATAGCTACATGTAGTAGCTTTTTATGCACCTTTCAAACCTCTAACCTTTCACGACTCAGCTAGAATTCTTTGGATGATGCACTATCAGTTTATAAAATGATTATTGAAAATTTAAGTTAAATAAATGTCTTTTCCCCAACATCATGTATCGACTATAAATAAATGGATGTCAAACATACTACACAAGTACACATAGGACTAAAATATCTATCTTTTACACTCTTTAAGAAAATTGCTAGTGCACTAAGAGCTGGAATTAGAATGATGTACAGATTTTAATATTTTAAGTGCTAGTAGCTGTGACAGTGCTCGAGTTTGAATCGCTATGTCTAAACAGCCATGCATAAAAATATGTGGTCAGATTTTAAGCCAAAACCTCTAAATACAATTTGAGCAATTCACCATTAGAATTGTTGAACTAAGCATAATCATATCATAAAACCTAACTGGCGATCTGTAAACTTGTGTTTTTTACTCACAGTAATCTCCTGAAGATTTTTCAAGTCTTAACAAAACATCACACAAAATAATTTAGAAAAAACCTTTTTTAGCTCAGCTTTTGGTGGTGGGCCCTCGTGGTAGAAGCTTGGCACTGGGTTTGCCTTAAATAACAAGCTCTTCCTCAGTTGCTTGAGGGATGCTTCTTTTTCTTCCTTATAAAAGCAACACAAAAAGAAAAAACATAAATTACAAGTTGACATGGCATAAAGAAGAGTTAAGAAAGCAAATCATAACTGATACAGATCGGAGGTATGTACCTTGGTTCTTTCCTCACTTTGAACTTTCTCAGCCTCTAGTGCTTGTTGTTTCTCCTCTAATTTGAAATAAAACTGATGTAAATGAGCACAAAATGGAAAACATAATAGAAGTTAGCATTCTGATTGTAGATTCAAAAGGATTTAACATCTTTTTCTAACAGGTTTTTCACCTCTTTACGTGTCTCTTCACGTGTGCTACACCTGAAAACTGGAGCTGATGCAGAAGTGGGCGTAGACAATATAGTTCTTGCTTTTGCGGCAGTACTTTGTAAAGTTAACAACTTAAACAAATGCACAAATACGAAAAGAAAAAGGAAATTTGCAGATAAGGATACGATGATGCTACAGAACGATAAATGGAGCATAAGCTATATCTACCTGTACCCAAATAACCACACATATAGCATATAAATTTCAGATAACAGAAACCTAAGAGTGGATCAGGTGCTTTATAACGTGGTGGACACAAACTATAAATTCAACCATGATCCCTTTAAAAACATGAAATAATAGATGCCTCTCCATTCAGATCAAATTCAGAAGATCTTTTCCACTCAGGATTTGAAGGACAAGTAAGTGTATCAGGCTTTCTTTCATGATAAAATGTGGATAATGCATCGATATAGTCGGGTTTATATGTTCCTGGCGGCCGTGCTTCAGAAAATATTTGTATTGCCTATAACACGAGCAATGGGTCAGTTAAGTTAAGAACATAAAAAGAAAAAAGAAAGATCACGAAAGTCAAATATTTCATATCATAAAAGTTAAATACTGTTTGTACCCAGAACAAACACAATCTCCAACTACATCACCTGTATCTCTTTTGACTTAAAAGGGGTACAAACGTAAAAATAAATATGTATCAGTAACCTAAAATAACTAAAACTCCTCTTTTGGTTTATACTTCATTCCCACTCGGAAAACAAGCACTTTTCAGAATACTCGTCTTCGTTCATATGTATCCACGATTTCTTTACTTGATTCGATTATATATCGAGCAAGAATGACTGGCACGCCGTTGTAAAATCAAACACTTTAAGATTAGAACATTACCATCACAATTAACACACAAATAATACAATCTAAATCATAATTATTTCGTTATCCTAAAGTAATTATTTCTTATTTCGCCATCTTAAAGTTACTATTCGTAAACCACATACTCATAAGCTACTTTTTATATATGTCGTTTTTCCATTGGTTTCCAAAACATCTGATATTACATAGAATTTACATCAACACATATAAGTAAACCGTATTTTATTGGAAACTTTTAAATGAATTTGAGAGGTGCCAAAGATTTATCATGTCAAACATTTTAAAAGGACCAACTTATAGTTGTTCTGGAAAGATTTTCATCGCAATTTCACAGTTCTAACAGTAATGTTAACTATAGAAACATGAGTCGGGTACCTTCTCAGTGAAATCTTTTAGAACCATCAGCAACATTCTATCCCCAGTTACTTTTCTAATTCCTCTAATCATATCAAGTCGAGAGATCTTACGTTCCTGTCAAACAATTACAAACACCATTAGGATAATAATAGTAAATCAAATCCACCTAGATACATAACATAACGTACAATTTGCTCACACTTACAATGTAACTGTGATGATATTGTGTGATTTCCTTGATGGACTTAGGAGGCAACATCTTGGATAAGTTTGCAATGAGATTTGGAATTGGTATCCACGGGGAAACTGGTTTCTCAAGATGAACTCCATTTACTTGAGGCCCTGAATCACATCAAAACGTATAGAATCGTTCAGAACCACTAATCTAATAACATTCAATACTAAAACACATGATTCTTGAATCAATACATCACAGATAATGTAATGAGTTACTGCATTTAAACTGAATCTTGGAGATCTTAAGAAGTGGAAAGTATACATCTGCATATAGAAAGAAGTAAAACAACTAAACCCCAAGACACTTTATATAAAAAATGATATACCTAACACAGTTTCTTGCAATTCGGTCTCTTCTTAGTAAGGACACAAATATACTGTTGAGTTTATGATATATAAAATACAATAAAACATAAAGACATCAAGAGTACACAGCGGAAGACTTAAGATCATAACAAATAAATTAATTAACTGAAAGTATGCGTAAAGTACCTCTTGCGAATATCAAATCCCTCGAGCAAAGCAAAACAACCCTCGAGCAAAACAAACCAAAGAAGTACTTATTGGTGTAAGAATAATGTCTTACAACCACGTTCTTGTACACACGAATTAACCAAACGAATCAAGCGATTGCTAGATCTAACACAAGTCCTCGTTTAAGAAAAACGAAACCAAACTCCCTTACTTGGGGTGTTCGGCGAATAATGGACTAGAGAGAGAGAGGAGAGATCTAGGGTTAATTCAATGCACAAGTGTATGAAACCCAGAACCTACCCTCCTTATATACTAGTAGGTAAACTTAGGGAACAAGTTAGGGATTAGGCCTAGAAGAGCCCCTATGGCCGGCCATGATGGAAAGCCCAAAGCCCAACCCATAACTTTTCCAAGTTTTCCATTTCTAGTCCTTCTCTTTCCATTTAACGGTCGTTAGTCATTTTTCCGTTAAATACTTAACGATCGTTAACGGACTTAATGTGTAATAATTAATCGTAAACATAAACATTAATTATTAACTTTAATTCTCATTCGCTAATGTGTGCAATCCCATGGTCACGAGTTCGAATCCGGACATTCACACATTTGTAAATATATACATTTCCAACAGCTCCCACTGGATATGTTTACAAAGCGTGAAATGACATTGGTTAGCGTCTAGCAACACGCCAATGCCCCGGTACAACTCGTGTATGGTTTTCTGGAGAAAACCAAGTTTTGATGATTCATCATCATATTCATCCTTTGTTTCTAATACCATGTTAATAAGAATATGGATCTCACTCATTTCTTAATTAACTATTCATTTCTCGCTTTATATGATTTATTAAGATTACCAATTCTTCCGAATAAGACCTTGGGTATAGCCATACAAACATCTTAACAATCCTACGAGGGGCCAGAGTATTATACTTCAAAATAAATTTGAAGGAAACAAATCCCATTTTGACTACAAGCGAGATTCATAAATTTCGCAACACTTCGAAAACAACCCTTATAACTACCGATTCGTGTAGCGTTAGATTGCTTCACAAAATGCACTACATCCATGACATATCTCTTGTATCTCAAGTCGAGGATAAATATCCATGATATACTTAATGACAAAGATCCATAAAGTATCATCATGTGGTGGGATTAAGTCCTATACTCAATTCATTGAATATCATCTGAAATTAGTCATGCTACGCATCAATATACTTACAAGTATATTATAACTAATACTCAGATTTGTCTTAATTCAATATCATTCCCATGTTATTGATTGACAACGGACTATTTAGAATAACTTAAGTTATTCAAGGATTTAAACATGCAAATACAGGACACAATATTATAAATGAAATTAAATGTATACCGTACTTTAATTCATTATAAATAATAATTGTTTAACATCCTTTATCCAAATACTAAATATATCAATGCATGATAATTCTCAGTTAATGAATTTTGCCACAAGTCATGCAACTCATACTTGTTGACAAGGCATAATTTCAACTAACTTTGATCTACAAGAATTTTGAGAATACTTATTTCAAAATTCAATAATTGAATTTCTTGTATGTGTTTACACATATCTTGATATTGTCATATCATTCCATAAGGTTCATGATAACCTTGAACCACCTTTATATGACAATCATCTTTCAAAACTTTAAAAGTTTTAAAGTATTCTTCATTCTTTAATGTATAATGCAACTATGCTCTTAGCATAACTAGTCAACATGGTCATTATCAAGGATACCATGACTAGAATTGAGTGTCATCTCAATTATACCAAGATCATTGTGTACAACAATATGCTCTTTAAACATCCGTAAACTTGAGCAGTTTATAGTGTAATGTTGGTGCCTACGAAACTCAAGTTTGTTGGCAATGACAATTATGAAATAATTGCCATATATTCGTCCATAGAATCTAGGAGCATATCCGATCGTGGAATGTGATTCTAAATCCAAACATATTCCTTTTAAAATATTTATTACACTAACAACTTTCAATGTCACAAATCATCTTGTAACCAAGCATGACACAACAATCTTATACACAACATGATGTACATGATGAATCTTCAAGTTAAACTTTAAGATCTCATTCATATTATATCTTGTTAAAGATATGTATTTATCATGTTTTATTAGACTCATTTATTTTACCGCATATGTTTATAAACATATATTCCAAGGTTGTATGTCTTATTTCCAAATCTCACAAACAAAGTTTCATTCCCAATTAAAACTTAATTTAGTTGGAATGTAGTTGCCCATACAACATATAAGATTTAAGAAAATAATACTCCCACTAGCTTTCAGGAATACTTATGAGCTATATTATTTTAATTTATTAAATCAAACATTGATTTAATATTAAACATAAGACTCATCTCATAGATGCATGCATATATCCATTCATGGATTCTTGCAGTTTGTACATATTCAAAGATTATTTGAATTCATAAAACTACTTTGTATAACTTATCGTCCTCGCAAAAGTAATTCCACAACAAAGAGTTTTGATATTCATTGTCAAAATTTCATATCAATGAAACTAAGTATGACAATTATAATCTTTATACTTTTAGTTAATGTATCTAGAAAAGAATATTCAATCATAGTTAATTGCTTAAATATGATTAATATTATTATCACTAGACATGCATTAAATATGTGTACAATATTGTCCATATAATTTCTACATAAAGATTTAAACCACTAGGGTTTCCATCCTTTGAAGAAACTCATATTCATTATTAAGATAAACCAAGTATCTAAAATTGATTATCTTTATGGACAGCATCTCAACATTCATAGTATGATTGATTTACCACAATTCAACATTTTGTAAATTTATCATTATGACTAACAGGCTTACCATGATCCTGTAACTCATATTCCTCAACATATTAAATATCTGAGATATCCTTACGGATCTATGAATGACAATTCCATCATATTGAGGTCTATCATTTACATGTTTAGCCTCATCATGATATTTGCTAGTGTATTTTAGAAGATTATATATTTTGTAATTTAATCTTTCAAGATCTAAACAAAACTCCCACTTGCCTTTAACAATTTAAAGATTACCTTTAAATAGTTTATCAAGTATAGCAACAATACATTGTTCTCTTTTGGGATATTACAAAAAACATTGACAGTTCCTAACATTAGTTTGTTACAACTCACTCTATAAGTAGTTTAACAAAGTCAGAACTTCATTTATAAGACTTAATGTGATTCATCACATTCCATAAACAAATGGTGTCTTATCAATCTTCTAGGTTGGAGTCTTATTGAGTATATTCAATCTATACTCAATCTACTAACCTTGATAACATGTGGAAGAAACTATAGTTATCTTGAATCAAACATGCCAATAGATTTTGATTCTTCTAATCGAACATACCATAAGTATATGGTATTTCATTAGAATTAATATTGTAAGATAATCTAACAATATTTAAGATAACCATTTACTCTTTGGCTTATCCTATTTATCAACAAAGTAAAACTTAATGGTACAATAGAATTACCAAGTCAATTGCATGCATTATAACACATAAATTGTAACTACAAGTGCTTCTTAAATATTGAAAGACATAAATATTTAAAATAAAGTAGTTTTGTTATCATCTTGACACATGTTCTTAATAGGGCAATCATACATATTTAAATGTATAATTCCTATTAGAACGTTACTCTCTTACCTTGCGGTCAAGAGAATCCATTTAAATCATATTTATATGTGTTGTACCTTGCACACAATAAAGATTTCTCCCACTTGTGCTTGGAACAACATCATATAGCAGATAAACAACACGATACACGTTCGTTTATTCGATTAATATGATTTGTGTCATAGATATAACAAGTAGATGTAGAACTATATTGTTTAGTAAGGAAACGCACATGACTTTCCTTAAAAACATAAGTGTCTACAATTGGAAAATAATTATCTTTGAAGATAATCTGGGTTACTACACAGGAAATAAGGCTTGTAGCTCCCACTGAATTAGAAATCATTAAAACAACTTCTTATTCGGAATGCAACACAAATGCTCCCATCGAATCGACAACATTGTAAGTGTTGCATAACCGATGAAAACATCTCGCTTGCTTTTTACTTTCCTACACCTTTGAAGAACCATACGTAATCATTACTAAGGTACTAAAAGGTGTATTCTACTCGTGAATGATGGGTTATCCATCAATGTTATTAACTTGAAAAATTAGGTATGCAATTTCTTCCTTAACAGCCTACCATCCCATACGGTATGTAGCACCTTTAAAGGCTAAAGCAAACCAACTAGATAAATTAAGCTAGTTTGCCTTTTACCAATTTTTGCGGTAATTAGTCTAGCTTCTAATTTAGTAACCCATATACATGTTTTCCGGTTAACCAACATTCATGTTTGTTACAAAAGGATTCATTCACCAAATGATGGTAATGAAATCTTTATGGAAAATAAGATGTGCAATTCATTGCTATGAGTTACATTAGAATTTAGACAATTCAAACGTTCCTATTATACCTTTCTCATTCATGAAAAGGAATAGGATTGAGTCTCATGCTTCTCCCATGGAAAAGAGACTTCGTTTGTCTTTTCGGTAAATTATTCTCGATCAAACATTTGTTTGAAAGCGAGAATGGAGCAATTCTTGATCAAAGACTAAACTTTGTTTACGGTTAAATGTTGCAATTATACATTCAAAAGAATTACAAAATTCAATTTTAGTATTTTCGATAATTGACCTTTTCAAGAAAATTAATTACCCATGGTTCATAAGCATATAACCATTTAATTTTCACTTGAAAACTAGGATCCAAATTGTCATAATCTCATCACATCGGTTGATCGCTAGTAATGAACCTTATACAAAGTGGTAGAGCTTTTGCTCAATTGTCAATTTCAATTGCAATTCCTAGATTTATGGGATTTACATATAGCCAATTTCAATTGCCATATAAACATGTTTTATCCCATCTTATGCCTTGAGTTGCCGCTCACTACAAAACTCAATTAAGTTGTCCAACTTAAGAAACGCAAAATCGTCCATGTATGATTGTGTCATTGATATTAGCATAACTAGTAGATGTAGAACCACTTCATTGTCTAATAAGGAAACGTACATGACTATCCTTAAAAAACATAAGTGTCTACAATTGGAAAGTAATTATCTTTGAAGATAATCTGGGTTACTACACAGGAAATAAGGCTTGTAGCTCCCACTGAATTAGAAATCATTAAAACAACTTCTTATTCAGTAATGCAACACAAATGCTCCTACTGAATCTGACAACATTGTAAGTGTTGCATAACCAGTGAAAACAACTTGCTTGCTTTTTACTTTCCTACACCTTTGAAGAACCATACGTAATCATTACTAAGGTACTAAAAGGTGTATTCTACTCTGTGAATGATGGGTTATCCATCAATGTTATTAACTTGAAAAATTGGGTATGCAATTTCTTTCTTAATAGTTCTACTATTCCAACAATTGTAAGTAGTACTTTTAAATGGTCAAAGCACAACAACTAGATAAAATATGCTAGTTTGTCTTTTACCAATTATACAGTAATTAGTCTAGCTTCTAATTTAGTAACCCATATACATGTTTTCCAGTTAACCAACATTCATGTTTGTTACAAAAGGATTCATTCACCAAATGATGGTAATGAAATCTTTATGGAAAATAAGATGTGCAATTCATTGCTATGAGTTACATTAGAATTTAGACAATTCTAATTGTCCTATCATACCTTTCTTCATTCATGAAAAGGAATAGGATTGAGTCTCATGCTTCTCCCATGGAAAAGAGACTTCGTTTGTCTTTTCGGTAAATTATTCTCGATCAAACATTTGTTTGAAAGCAGAATGGAGCAATTTACTGATCAAAGACTAAACTTTGTTTACGGTTAAATGTTGCAATTATACATTCAAAAGAATTACAAAATTCAATTTTAGTATTTTCGATAATTAAACTTTTCAAGAAAATAAAATACCCAAGGTAATATTCATATAACCATAGAATTTTCTCGAAAACTAGGATCCAAATTGTCATAATCTCATCACATCAGTTGATCTGCTAGTAATGAACCTTATACAAAGTGGTAGAGCTTTTGCTCAATTGCCAATTTCAATTGCCATGTAAACATGTTTTATCCCATCTTATGCCATTGAGTCCAGGTCTCACTTCCTACTCAACTTAAGTGTCTAACTTAAAGAACTGCAAATATGTCCATGTAAGGTCTGACTTTACATAGAGATTTACTTTGTTGTTGCAATCTCGCCAAGTTCTCACATGACGTAAATTGTAACACCAAGTGTTTCTTGAATTAGATATGTACAAGTTATATTAGAACGTTAGTCTCTTACCTTGCAGTCAAGAGAATCCGTTAAATCATATACTTATATGTTGTACCTTGCACACAATAAAGATTTCTCCCACTTGTGCATGGAACAACATCATGTAGCAGATAAACAACACGACATATGTTTGTTTATGTGACTAATATGATTGTGTCATTGATATTAGCATAACTAGTAGATGTAGAACCACTTCATTGTCTAATAAGGAAACGTACATGACTATCCTTGAAAACATAAGTGTCTACAATTGGAAAATAATTATCTTTGAAGATAATCTGGGTTACTACACAGGAAATAAGGCTTGTAGCTCCCACTGAATTAGAAATCATTAAAACAACTTCTTTTTCAGTAATGCAACACAAATGCTCCTACTGAATCTGACAACATTGTAAGTGTTGCATAACCAGTGAAAACATCTCGCTTGCTTTTTACTTTCCTACACCTTTGAAGAACCATACGTAATCATTACTAAGGTACTAAAAGGTGTATTCTACTCTGTGAATGATGGGTTATCCATCAATGTTATTAACTTGAAAAATTGGGCATGCAATTTCTTTCTTAATAGTTCTACTATTCCAACAATTGTAAGTAGTACTTTTAAATGGTCAAAGCACAACAACTAGATAAAATATGCTAGTTTGTCTTTTACCAATTATACAGTAATTAGTCTAGCTTCTAATTTAGTAACCCATATACATGTTTTCCAGTTAACCAACATTCATGTTTGTTACAAAAGGATTCATTCACCAAATGATGGTAATGAAATCTTTATGGAAAATAAGATGTGCAATTCATTGCTATGAGTTACATTAGAATTTAGACAATTCTAATTGTCCTATCATACCTTTCTTCATTCATGAAAAGGAATAGGATTGAGTCTCATGCTTCTCCCATGGAAAAGAGACTTCGTTTGTCTTTTCGGTAAATTATTCTCGATCAAACATTTGTTTGAAAGCAGAATGGAGCAATTTACTGATCAAAGACTAAACTTTGTTTACGGTTAAATGTTGCAATTATACATTCAAAAGAATTACAAAATTCAATTTTAGTATTTTCGATAATTAAACTTTTCAAGAAAATAAAATACCCAAGGTAATATTCATATAACCATAGAATTTTCTCGAAAACTAGGATCCAAATTGTCATAATCTCATCACATCAGTTGATCTGCTAGTAATGAACCTTATACAAAGTGGTAGAGCTTTTGCTCAATTGCCAATTTCAATTGCCATGTAAACATGTTTTATCCCATCTTATGCCATTGAGTCCAGGTCTCACTTCCTACTCAACTTAAGTGTCTAACTTAAAGAACTGCAAATATGTCCATGCAAGGTCTGACTTTACATAGAGATTTACTTTGTTGTTGCAATCTCGCCAAGTTCTCACATGACGTAAATTGTAACACCAAGTGTTTCTTGAATTAGATATGTACAAGTTATATTAGAACGTTAGTCTCTTACCTTGCAGTCAAGAGAATCCGTTAAATCATATACTTATATGTTGTACCTTGCACACAATATAGATTTCTCCCACTTGTGCATGGAACAACATCATGTAGCAGATAAACAACACGACATATGTTTGTTTATGTGACTAATATGATTGTGTCATTGATATTAGCATAACTAGTAGATGTAGAACCACTTCATTGTCTAATAAGGAAACGTACATGACTATCCTTGAAAACATAAGTGTCTACAAGTGGAAAGTAATTATCTTAAGACATTCTAGAGATAATCTGGGTTACTACCAAGATGACAAAGCTTGTAACTCCCACTGAATAAGAGATCATTACATTAATTCCTTATTCAGTAATAAGAACAACACTCCCACTGGATTTGACAACATTGTAAGTGTTTCATTAACCAGTGAAAGAAAATAGTGTTCTATTTACTTCCCTACACCTTTGAAAAAGTCCATACATAACAATTACTTATGTACTTAAAGAGTGTATTCTACTATGTAGATGATGAATTATCCATCAATGCTATTAACTTGAAAAATTGGGCATGCAATTTCTTTCTTAATAGTTCTACTATTCCAACAATTGTAAGTAGTACTTTTAAATGGTCAAAGCACAACAACTAGATAAAATATGCTAGTTTGTCTTTTACCAATTATACAGTAATTAGTCTAGCTTCTAATTTAATAACTCAGAAATATGCAATTTTCTTAACTATTAAAATTTGCTTACGAGTTATGTATTTAGAATTTAGACAATTCTAATTGTCCTATCATACCTTTCTTCATTCATGAAAAGGAATAGGATTGAATCTCACTCTTTCTTATGAAAAGAGGACTAGGTTTATTCTTTTAGCAAAGTTGACTCTACCAAAAACCCTTACAGGTGTAGATCAATTTACCAATACAGGAATAACCTACGTTTACGGTTTAATGTTGCATTAATACATTTAAAGAATTAGCAAAATTCAATTTTAGTATTTTCGATAATTAAACTTTTCAAGAAAATAAAATACCCAAGGTAATATTCATATAACCATAGAATTTTCTCGAAAACTAGGATCCAAATTATCATAGTTCCATTACATCAGTTGATCTGCTAGTAACGAAAGCACATAATAGGGTAATCTGTCGAACATTAATTGGCAAACAATTTCCAACTCCTAGATCATTATGGG
This sequence comes from Chrysanthemum lavandulifolium, assembly GCA_022545495.1. Lineage (NCBI taxonomy): Eukaryota > Viridiplantae > Streptophyta > Magnoliopsida > Asterales > Asteraceae > Chrysanthemum > Chrysanthemum lavandulifolium. The sequence continues at coordinate 262,221,585 of CM040243.1, read as the reverse complement.
ATTTATATTTTCCAACGCTATTGCAAATATAAACATGTTTCATCCCATCTTATGCCATTGAGTCCAGGTCTCACTTCCTACTCAACTTAAGTGTCTAACTTAAAGAACTGCAAATATGTCCATGTAAGGTCTGACTTTACATAGAGATTTACCTCTCCATCACAATCTCGCCAAGTACTGTCATGACGTAAATTGCAACTTCAAGTGTTCCTTTTAATTAGATGGCATATTCTTAATTTAAAAGGGTACTAGTTTTGATTTTATGTGGTCAAATCAAATATGTACAAAGATGTCATGCATTCATCTTGTAGCATAATTTTAATAAAAAACTTTTTATTACCAATTCATAAAGATCAAATTATCAAAGTTTTGATTGAGGTATTGGGTTCACCAATCAAGGAATTTAGTGTTAATTATCATCCATTATACCGTACTTTTGCATAAGTGTAAACACTTAGTGTTTCGGATAATTACCACCGAAGTGGCGCATGGAATTAAAACTAATTCGCCCTTAAGATGAGCTTGTACTTTTATGGCTTACTAAGTAGCTCCATTCGAACTTACAGAGGGCAGAGGACCAGGTAAGCGCAAACGCATAACCTTAGACATCCATTCAGTGTGACTGTGCGCACTTCTTAAATAACCCCTTTATAGTTCATTCGAATGGGTGAGCCGTTCAGTCATTGTACCAAAGTCACCAATCAATTAAACTATTGAAAACTTAACTCTTCCAAAACAAATCAAATTTCACCATTGTTTAGTCCGTATTATTTTTCTATTCAAAATTACCCTTTGCTTAAAACTGTCGCACATAATAAACAAACAAGTAATACCAATAAAAAATAAACTACTAAAAAACAATGCGCACATAATAAACAATTTATACGTGTAAACAAGTAGCCACATGCAACTTATTCGATAAAACCCTATTAATAATCAATGTCTAGGTTAAATTAACGTATATATTAATTAGGGCTTTCACTCTCTCAATTGAAAGTGAGCCACATACATCGACGAATCGATTGCGTAAACCCATAATTAATGATATACCAAATTGCACATAATTGATTCATTAATGTATATATAATTGGAGTCTTCCCCAATTCAAGATTTATCATAAATATACATGTGTATAAAACTTAACAATTAATCCAATCTTAACAATTAAATAATTAATACAAGCAACTATCCATGACAAACATGCATGTATCATCATGGATATAACATAACAATTATTCAATAAAGTCACAAGATCGCATACAATTCCATGTCACATAACACTTTATTCATGAATTTATCACGTACAAAATATATTAATCTAGGTTTCGATATTGATAACATAACAATTAATATAAACCCTAAAAAAAATTTAGGAAATCGACTAAAAAAATTTAGGGTTTCCACCCAAAAAAAATTTTCGATCCATAATAGATTTTTAAAACCAAATTAGGGCAAAATCCTTAACCCTAAAATTAGGGTTTATATAATCATAACCAAAACCCTAGAATAAATCATATCAAACACAATACAATATCCGTTTTTTACGTGTTTAGTAATTAATTACTCATTAAAACCAATGACTCGTGATGCCACTGTTGGAATTATATAACATGACAATCATAAATATAAACAATAAACATCAAAGTAAGTGCGGAAGCGTATAGGAACATATAATGAATAATTAATTAACTAAAGAATAAAGTATGCGTACCTTTCTTGATTCTAGCCGAACAAGAATCAAATCCACAAACTAGCAATTAGGATGAACCCTAATTAGGGTTTATAGGATTATAAGAATTACCCCTTACCGTTTTGTAATTCAATCCAAGATAATAACAATAGTGTGTTATTACTATGTTCTTGTACACACGTACTAAACCGAATTAAAGTAATGCTAGTTTTTATAAAACAAATAACTTGGTTTATAGGAAAAGAGTGGATCGACACCAAGAGGTGGTGTACGATCGGTTTGGATCAAAGAAACACACACAAAACTGTTTTAGGGTTTAGCTAATGAGCACAAGAGATGGAAAAATAAAACCCCTAGCCTTGTTTATATACCCAAGCAAACTTGGTGAACAAGTTGAGGTTGTTTCCTTTTCTCTTTGGCCGATCGGTTATGGATCCCATAGGGATTCCGGAACCTTCCCAACTTTTGCAATTAAGTCCTTTTCCAAATACATTTAACGACCGTTAGTCCATTACATTAATTACTTAACGTCCGTTAGTTATTTCGTTTAATAAATAAATAAATATAACATTTATATTTAATTATTAACTTTAAATTCTCATACGTAAAGTGTGCAATCCCATAGTCTCGAGTTCGATCCTAACACACGTCTATTAATTTATTGTCCATAAAACCAACAAACACAAGTATTCTTGACCAAGTCAAAAGACATACCAGTTATAATCCCACTATACGTTATTAGTCATTGATCAACTCATTGACTTCATGCATATGTCTTAAAACATAGCAAGTTAACGTCTTACTTTATATTGTAAGTCTTGTATAAAAAGACTTCATGTTTGTGACTTTACAAAATCATAAACATTTATAATTAAAGTAATTATGAACACCACCTCAGGTTTCAATTAATATTTCAAGTTAATATTTACTACATATACTTAAGTCATTCAACGAATACTCAAATTCAAAGTAGTATCAGATTACTTCATTTAATTATGTCATTCCATGAAATGTTCAATGTAAGAAACTGCAGAATCATCCATGCTCGTTCTCACGACACGTGGATATTTTACCTTGGGCTACAATCTAGTTCACGTTCTCACGTAACATAAATTGTAACTACAAGTGCTTCTTAAATATTGAAAGACATAAATATTTAAAATAAAGTAGTTTTTGTTATCATCTTGACACATGTTCTTAATAGGGCAATCATACACATTTAAATGTATAATTCCTATTAGAACGTTACTCTCTTACCTTGCGGTCAAGAGAATCCATTTAAATCATATTTATATGTGTTGTACCTTGCACACAATAAAGATTTCTCCCACTTGTGCTTGGAACAACATCATGTAGCAGATAAACAACACGACATATGTTTGTTTATGTGACTAATATGATTGTGTCATTGATATTAGCATAACTAGTAGATGTAGAACCACTTCATTGTCTAATAAGGAAACGTACATGACTATCCTTAAAAACATAAGTGTCTACAATTGGAAAGTAATTATCTTTGAAGATAATCTGGGTTACTACACAGGAAATAAGGCTTGTAGCTCCCACTGAATTAGAAATCATTAAAACAACTTCTTATTCAGTAATGCAACACAAATGCTCCCACTGAATCTGACAACATTGTAAGTGTTGCATAACCAGTGAAAACAACTTGCTTGCTTTTTACTTTCCTACACCTTTGAAGAACCATACGTAATCATTACTAAGGTACTAAAAGGTGTATTCTACTCTGTGAATGATGGGTTATCCATCAATGTTATTAACTTGAAAAATTGGGTATGCAATTTCTTCCTTAACAGGCCTACCATCCCCATACTGGTATGTAGCACCTTTAAAGGCTAAAGCAAACCAACTAGATAAATTAAGCTAGTTTGCCTTTTACCAATTTTCGCGGTAATTAGTCTAGCTTCTAATTTAGTAACCCATATACATGTTTTCCAGTTAACCAACATTCATGTTTGTTACAAAAGGATTCATTCACCAAATGATGGTAATGAAATCTTTATGGAAAATAAGATGTGCAATTCATTGCTATGAGTTACATTAGAATTTAGACAATTCAAACGTTCCTATTATACCTTTCTCATTCATGAAAAGGAATAGGATTGAGTCTCATGCTTCTCCCATGGAAAAGAGACTTCGTTTGTCTTTTCGGTAAATTATTCTCGATCAAACATTTGTTTGAAAGCAGAATGGAGCAATTTACTGATCAAAGACTAAACTTTGTTTACGGTTAAATGTTGCAATTATACATTCAAAAGAATTACAAAATTCAATTTTAGTATTTTCGATAATTAACCTTTTTCAAGAAAATTAATTACCCATGGTTCATAAGCATATAACCATTTAATTTTCACTGAAAAACTAGGATCCAAATTGTCATAATCTCATCACATCAGTTGATCTGCTAGTAATGAACCTTATACAAAGTGGTAGAGCTTTTGCTCAATTGCCAATTTCAATTGCAATTCCTAGATTTATGGGATTTACATATAGCCAATTTCAATTGCCATGTAAACATGTTTTATCCCATCTTATGCCTTGAGTTGCCAGTTCTCACTACAAAACTCAATTAAGTTGTCCAACTTAAGAAACTGCAAAATCGTCCATGCCCGTTCTCACGACACGTGGACATTTTACCCTTTGATTACGATCTAAGTCACGATCTCACGCAAATAAAAGGTAATCTTAGGTGTTTCCGTTTCGTTGGTTGGCATATAACTTAAATTAAAGGATAATAATTTTGATGTTAAATCAAATATGTACAAAGATGTCATGCATTCATCTTCGTAACATAGGTTTTATTAAAACATTTATATCTTGTTTTAATGTTTAAGTTTTTCATCATCAAACTTTAATTGAGGTATTGGTTTCACCAATCAAGAAATTTAGTGTTAATTATTATCCATTATACCGTACTTTTGCATAAGTGTAAACACTTAGTGTTTCGGATAATTACCACCTAAGTGGCGCATGGAATTAAAACTAATTCGCCCTTAAGATGAGCTTGCACATTTAATGGCTTACTAAGTAGCTCCACTCGAACTTACAGGGGCAGAGGACCAGGTACGCGCTAAAGCACAACCTTAGACATCCATTCAGTGTGACTGTGCGCACTTCTTTAAACCCCTTTTATTAGTTCATTCTCATGGGTGAGCCGTTCAGTCATGTGTACCAAAGTCATCAATCAATTAAACGATTATGATTACTATTCTCAAAAATACATGTTTCACCATTGTTTAGGTCAGTTTATTTTTCTTGTAAAAATACCCTTGTTACAAAACACAAACAAGCAAGTATTTATAAAAATAAACAAATAAACAATGAATGCATAACAAATAAAGGTCATGCATATCAAATAGCCACATGCAAACGGTTTAGATAAATCCTATTAATTAACCAATTAATATATATTGAGGTCTTCCCCAATTTTAGATCTATCAAAATTAGTGTATATCACTTAACCACGAAAGACATACAATAAAAGCATATCCATGATAAAACATGCATGTAATTATCATGGACATAAAATTACACTTAACAATTAATGCAATTAAATCAAAGTTACGCATATACACATAAAGTTGTATGCATCTTAGGGTTTCTAATCCAATTAAAACAATAGTTTACAAAACCTAATTAGGGCACATAATAAACCCCCCCCCCCCTCAAAATTAGGGTTTAGGTTAAGCAAACCCTAGATCTAAGCATACAAATAATAACACATTCATGTTTATTTTAATTATGTGTTTCAGTAATTAATTACTTGTTATACAAGGCTCGTGATGCCACTGTTGAGTTTATGATATATAAAATACAATAAAACATAAAGACATCAAGAGTACACAGCGGA